>ONZH01003294.1:0-193261 GCA_900303285.1 Rhinella marina
TCACCTGGGCACTGCCGGACCCCGCCACTGATCGGGCGGGCGCAGCTCGTTAAGTCACGTCCCGTTGCGCCGTACATGGCGCTGGGCGTGAAGGGGTTAAACCACATTCTTATCAGTAAGGTAAGAACTGAGCTGTAATGAGTGTTTATAATGTCAGATCAGAGATGAGGAGTCCAGCTGCTGCTGGTCTGACGGAAAAGACAGAAAATCCAGAGTGCTACAAGAGCATCTCAGCTCTATACAGAAAAAGGGATGCCATATTTTTAATAAGACCAATTGAAAAAAATATTTTAGTTCAAAATGAGTACAATGCAATAATAAAAAAAATTGTCCACAAAGGTGTACATAGCCTTTAAGGCTGATCAGGCAGGGAATTGTCAGGAGGGAAGTGTTCCTTCCCAGTAATTGCCTGCTTGTCAATGGAGGAGACCACTGCTAGTACATGCAGCAATCTACTCCTCAGTACAGGGATGAGTGATCGCTAATGCCATCGCTCGTTCCCATCCTGAATCATTGTTGCCGGCAGCAGATTCTACTTACCCAATGCACGTTCATCGGGTAATCAGCGGCAGTCTTACACTGCCAGATCATCGCTAATGATCATATGGCAGACAATCTGCCTTTCTAATACTCCCTTTATATCTGGATTTTGATGCAGATTTGTAGAGAAATTTTCTGCAGTGCATGTAAGATTTCTTAAAGGGAAACTGTCATCTCCGAAACACCCCTGAACTAGAGTAAGCGTTGTATAGTGTAAGTGATGCTGAATCCGAATATGTAAGTTTATCTTCATACTCACTTCCATTCCGACGCTGCACTCCCACAAACCAGCACTAAAATGCATTGAGAGGACTCTTCTTTGAGTCCTCTCCATTATGTGAGTGAGCACTGGAGTCCACTAAGTGCATTTTATTGCTGGTTTGTGGGAGCACAGCGTCGGAATGGAAGTGAGTATGAAGATAAAACTTACATATTCGGATTCAGCATCACTTACCCTATACAACGTGTTATGGATATGAAGACTGAAGATGTGAAGCCATTACAAGATGGCGCTGGCTCCGGGACCACTCCTGCTCTTATCTGTAGTTTACATTCTTTAGTAGAACTAGATGCGCAGAAGTGAAACTTTATTTTGCATTACTAACCAATTATATATTCTCTAACCCTCAGGAGAGATTTCCCCCTCCCTGGGGTATATAACCTTTGTAACCCCCCTTAATAAACGAGAACCTCTTTGACCCTACAAGGTGTCAGTGTTGTTTCTTCCATGCATGTAAAATCCTAGGATTACTTTAATTTGGAGCAGAGAAACAAACTTTGTGGCTCCCTTTGAGAGCCATCCTTATCAGTTGGCGTCCCTGGGTGGGCTCGAGAGAATGTAGCTTCGTAGCCGAAGGAACGGACTCCTACGTGTGGTGCACGGTCGCTTGAGGGAGGGGTACTGCAGACCCACAGAGAAGGTAAGAAAATTGGTTATCTTACCTACCTCTTGTCGAGCCTGCACTGCATTGTGGTAGTCATTTCTGCTATATAGAAGTTACCAGCAGCAGCTTCGGCTGAAGTTGAAATCTCGAGCTCAAAGAACCCAAAACAAGAGTTTGTTTCTACTGTGGTTTGTGTTTCATGTGGTTTGTGTACTGAAAGGGGAGAGGAACACTGAGAGTGAGAAACTGACCAAGGATCGGACAGGGGGAATCGCATAATCTCTGTGTACGCTTCTCGAGAGAGAGTGTGGGACAGAGGGGGCGATCCACTCGTAGGGAGGTGTTTTTATCCCGTGCTCGGTAGTCACGGGGTGGTATCCTGACCGGGTCGTCCGGAGTAATTGATTTTTCTTCTGGATATGACGTGACCGGTCAGACGGTTTTCCTGCGCTTGGGTCCTCTGGATCTTTATCTGGAAGAGACGTGACCAAGCCAGAAGTGATTTGCTGCATTAGTAGTGTACTGTGAAGTACAGGGCAGTGTAATCAATCAGCCTCATAGTTAGTTTCCGTCCGTGGTGGTCTGCTGAAAAGTCTGCTTGAGACTAGCCCCTCCCCTTGTCAGGCATACTGTTTGTCTGTGTCTTTGTCTGCCAGCTCCGTTCTGAAAAGTTGAAACATTGAAACATGGGTGGCAATGCACCGTCACTATTACCCGGAGAACGGACAGCGATGCAAGTAGTGGCAGATGAGGAAGGGAAGATAAATATAAAGAACTGCAAAAAGTTAATGGAAATAGCAGCCTGTCACAAAGGAGGGAGGTTAGACTCTGATTTATGGAAGCAGGCGCTGAAGGATAAGAAAGGAATGTTAAAAGATAACGGATTGTTGAATGCTGCTCAAGCGTGGTATAATACCTCATGCCGCTGGAAGGCTGGGGGTGGCATAGAAAGGCTGGATGAAAGAGTTAATCGGTTCATGTACTCAAAAAGAGAAGGGCGGCCACCGCCCTATAATGGCGCCGATCCCGGTGGATGGACATGCGCACATTGTGGTCAGCAAAACCCTGATCTCAGGGAGATGTGTCTTGCGTGTGGTGCCTCACGCCCCCACCTGGGGGAAAGTGACAGAGGGCCAACGTCATTGACTCCTAAGACAGTCCCCACTTTGCCTCCAGCACCACCTCCAGCACACGTCATCATGAGTCCCACACCACCTCCAGCACCACCTCCAGCACACGTCATCATGAGTCCCACACCACCTCCAGCACCGCCTCCAGTGCACGTCACTGCGTGTCCCATCCTGCCTCCAGTACCACCCCCAGTGCAGCCTCCGACAGCAAGCACTATGAGTCCTATTCAGGCCCCAAGCACACAGGGGGAGGAGCCTCTCATTCAGTTTGAGGAGGAGGATGACCAGGCCCCGAAACTAGTGCCTGTGCCAGCAGTGACTCCGTTATACCCTGTGTTAAACACTGATGGCTCTTATTACGTACCTGTCCCAGCGACTGCACCCCCTCCCTCAAGCGATACTGGTCTGGTCCCGTTGTTTATGGCAGGGGGTAGGGGTAAAGCAAACAAGCCCCCAGAGACAGGAACCGAGGATGAGGATGAACCTCCGGATCCAGATTCAGGAGGGGCAAGGGGGGGAGAGAGGAGTAGTGAAGAGGAGAGAGAGCGCAGGGAACAAGCAGAAGCTGCCCTCCAGAGGATGGGCGTGCAGTTGCATGAAGTACAGAGACAGCTACGTCAGGTCCAAGGGACCCAACAGGCTCCAGCACCCGTGCAAGCACCCCCTGTCCTCCCCCCTTTGGGGGTGGAGGAGCGCAGAAAGTATGTGACCTTCTCACCCAATCAGGCCACTACTCTTGTCAACTCCCTCCCTGACCCAGAAACTCAGCCCATGCCCTTTTACAGAAAGATGGAACAAATCCGGAAAACACACTCTGCTACCTGGAGAGATTTGGCAGGGCTGACTAACATCAAGGCAGGGGATTCTTTCTGGCCGCTCATGGATAGGGCTATACGACCCCCTGCGCATGGGTCAGAAGAATGGCAGCAACAGTATGATTCTGGTGAAGAGTTCTGCAGGAGATTGGGGGAGTGGGCCCGCCAGAGGCTTGCCAGTCAGTCTGTTCAGTTTCAGGATCTTAAGCAGGATAAAACAGAATCTGTGGAAAAATTTGCCCTAAGGATGGAACAAACATTCAAAGATCTGGGATTCACAAAACAAGATCCTGTGCAAAGTAGCATGTTGTCTAGTGCATTTACTGATGGGCTGAAACCCAGTATACAGAAGGCCTTAAAGATGGCCCGTCCAGAGTACCGTTCCTTGACTATTGAAGTCCTTACACTGGTAGCAAAAGGCATTGAGGCTGCAACAGGGACACAGAAGGCAGCTCTCATGGTCATGACAGGAGAGGGGGGGGGCAACAAGCCCCATCCTACTTATAAGTGTTACGGCTGCGGCAAAATAGGCCATTTCAAGAAGAACTGCCGCAGCAGACACTTGTGGCAACAACACCAGAATCGCACAAACAGGTCCACAGAAGTCCGACAACAGCAGCCACAGGCACCAGTCTCCCAGGGAGGGCAGCCTGGAGATGGGTCAGCCTAGGACATAGGCAAGCCAGATCCACATGTCGAAAACCTCGAACCTTTCATGGCGCTCTCTACCCCCTCCTCTTGTGGTCCTGCCCCCATGGTACAACTTAATGTGGGGGGTGAGCAGCGTACTTTTCTTGTGGATACTGGTGCAGCCCGAAGTGTTCTTCGACACACAGATATACCTGACCCTAATTCTGTGGATGATACATCATCTGTTTCATGTGTGGGCATTGATGGTAGGTGTAGGTCCTCACCCCTCACCAAACCACTCACTGTAGCCCTAGGACCACAGCCTTCCTCTTCCATGTTGTCCAGATTTGTAATCTCTTCTACCTGTCCACTGAATCTGCTGGGAGCGGACTTACTACAGAAAATGGGGGCAATCATTCAGTTCCACCCTGATGGTACAGTGACACTGTCTACACCCCTGCAGCCTGAGGAAGCAGTTCTCATTGCTGCTTCCATTTCCCAAGAGCTCCCTACCCCGTCCTTCAGGGGAGTACCCCAGTCAGTGGAAGCACAGATTCCTCAGCACTTGTGGTCAAGAGGACCTCAGGACATTGGCCGGCTGCGTGTGCAACCCATCATAGTGCACCTAAAGCCTGGGGCAGTCTTGCCCCGGAAACCTCAGTATCCACTGTCCATAGCTCAGATGGATGCTGTCACTCAGCAGCTCTCGGAGTATCTTCGAGTGGGGGCCATTGTGCCCACTACCTCCCCCTGCAACACTCCACTGTTCCCAATTAAGAAAAAAGGGAAGAAGGGGCAACCAGCTACCTACAGGATGGTCCATGACCTCAGGGCTGTCAACGAAGCCACCATCCTAGAGACTCCAGTGGTACCTAATCCACACACCCTCTTATCTCTGATTCCGGCTGATACTCAAAGGTACACTGTGATAGATCTGGCCAATGCCTTCTTTTCTGTTCCTTTGCATCCAGACTGTCAGTATTTGTTTGCTTTCACTCACGCTGGTTCCCAGTACACATGGACAGTGATGCCTCAAGGAGCTCAAAACAGTCCCTCTCAGTTCAGCAAAGCGATGTCATCTATCCTGGATGAATGGAAACTGCAACACACAGATGTAGTCCTTCTGCAGTATGTGGATGATCTGTTGGTGTGTGCAAAATCTTGGGACTTGTGCCACCAGGCCTCTGTCTCTCTCTTGTTCTTTCTGGCTGATCAAGGATGCAAAGTGTCTAAGGACAAAGTCCAGTGGTGTGAACTCAAGGTTACATTCCTCGGCCACTGTCTGAGCCCAGGAGCCAAGCACCTAACTGAGGACCGGAAAAAAGCCATCCTTGACATTGCAGAGCCTACCACTCCCCGCCAGCTTCAAACATTTTTGGGCCTAGTCTCGTACTGTAGGCCTTGGATCTTGGATGCCTCCATCTTGATGCAACCCTTGTATGACTGTATCACGAACTCTCCGTTTCACCTCACCCAGGAGGCCAAAGAGTCATTTTCACAGCTCAAGACTGCAGTGTCCTCTTCACCGGCCCTCGGTATTCCAAACTACGATCTCTCTTTTCGACTGTATGTGATGGAGAGAGAAGGCCATGCAACGGGAGTCCTCACCCAGAGTCACGGAGGCCGAAACAGACCTTTAGGTTATTACTCTGCCCGTTTAGATCCAGTAGCCAGAGGCTCTCCTTCATGCATCAGAGCCATACATGCTTGTCATCTGCTACTGGACAAGACCTCTGACATTGTTTTGGGACATCCCCTGCAAGTCTTGGCGCCTCATGATATCTCTACCATTCTACAGCAAACACAGCCCAAGCATCTCTCAGCTGCCCGTCATCTTCGCATGCAGTGTTCACTACTGCTGCCTGACACAGTCACAATCTCCAGGTGTCATGTCCTCAACCCTGCATCACTTCTCCCCTTTCCTCAAGGGGGGATGGAAGAAGGAGCACATGAAGGTGCAGAAGAAGGATATGAAAATGAAGAAGACCCTGACGTGTCAGAAGATCATCATGACTGCTTGGAGCTCATCAAGCAAGAAACTGAACCACTGGCTAACATTTCGGAGACTCCTTTGCCGGACCCCCAGCTCTCACTCTTTGTGGATGGGTCCAGGTTTGCTGATGATCAGGGAAGATATCACACTGGGTTTGCGGTGACCTCCTCACATGAGGTTATCAAGGCTCAAGCCTTACCACCAGATATGTCTGCACAGGAGGCAGAACTTATAGCCCTTGCAGAGGCGTGCAAACTCTCTAAGGACACCACTGCAAACATCTACACGGACTCAAGATATGCCTTTGGAGTGGCCCATGATTTTGGACCCATATGGAAAAGCAGGAACTTCATTACTGCGAATGGCACTCCTATCAAGAATGCAAAATCAGTAGAGGAGCTAATGGAGGCTCTAGCCCTCCCCAAACAAGTTGCCATACTGAAGGTGAAAGCTCACACTAAGGCAGACACCCAAGAGTCAAAGGGTAACGCGCTGGCAGATGAAGCAGCAAAAAAGGCAGCAATGGAGGAAAGAGAAGAAGTGATGACTCTGGTGGTGCAAACCAGATCCAAAGCTGCGGAAGGTGAATCTGCAGCCTGCCTGTCCTCCATACCCAAGGAAAGACTCAAAGACATGCAAGAGAAAGCGTCAGAGGAAGAAAAAAGAGTATGGAGTGAAAAAGGAGCAAACATGGGGAGTGACACAGGCTGGATATGGAAGAAAGGACATCTACTCTGTTTACCAAGAAGCCTGTATCCTGTGGTGGCGTCTTGGGCCCATGGGCCGACACATCAGAATAAGAATGCCATGAACAATTTGATATCCTCCATCTGGCTTGCGCCTGGCATATCCATGTTCACGGCCAGGCACGTCAGCAGCTGTCTAATCTGTGCCAGCTGCAATCCTGGGAAAATGGAAAAAGTTCCAGTAAAGTGTTCACCAAAACCTCTCTACCCTTTCCAAAGGATCCAGATTGACCACATACAGCTGCCACCTGCACAGGGGTTCCAATATGCCCTAGTGGTCATAGACATGTTCTCTGGATGGCCTGAAGCCTACCCTGTTAAGAATCTGACTGCCAAGACTACTGCCAAAAAACTACTGAATGAAATAGTCTGCAGATACGGGGTACCTGAAACCATAGAGAGTGACCAAGGAACAGCTTTCACTGCGGATGTGGCCCGAGAGATCTGGGAGGCCCTGGGGACCCAGCTAGCCTTCCATACGCCATACAGACCGCAAAGCTCAGGAAAAGTCGAAAGAATGAACGCAACACTAAAGCTGAAGATGCTGAAGATGGCCCAGGAAACTGGGAAGCCGTGGCCAGAAAGTCTGCCCATAGCTCTGTTCAGTGTGAGACACACCCCGAGGGGTAAAGAGAAACTGTCCCCCTTTGAAATACTGTTTGGTTGTGCCCCTAAGCTAGGCCAGTATTTCCCTGGACAGTTAGCCTTGCAACATGATTGCTTGTCTTCTTATGTTTCTGCTTTGTGTACACATCTCACTGATCTACATTCTCGAGTTTTCTCTTCCCTTCCAGACCCAGAGAGTATCCCTGGCACACACAACCTGCGACCAGGAGATTGGGTGATGGTGAAGAAACACGTCAGGAAAACTCTAGAACCTCGATTTGAAGGTCCATTCCAGGTTCTGCTGACGTCTCCCACCTCTGTGAAACTCGAGACAAAGAAAACGTGGATCCACGCCTCCCACTGCAAGCGAGTGAAGTTCCCCCTGGTAGAAGAGAGACCAGAGGTGGACCCATCACAATGATATCCTTTCTTGTGATCTTAGCAGTAGGGGGGGCACTAGGGGAAAAATGTGGAGAGACAATATTTACTCTTTGGTTTAATGCTACAGCATCAATGCAGATATTTGAATTTGATTATTGCAGTGTAGGTTGTTGTCCCTCCTGGAGTACACCTCAGGAAGATGCACAGTACTACTTGTGTGTCACAAGATCAGGGAATGAATGGTGCCACAGCTGGCATGATGTGTTGGTAAACACAGGGCCTGACTGGGGATACTGTCCCAAAGAAGGACAGGAACGGGTAGACAGGCAGGGCCTTTCCCTTTCCAGCAGAGTAACATTGGCAGTAAAAGGAAACTGTCTTCCAACTCAGTTCACAAAAAGCAGGTGTCAAACTCTCATACTGACCGTGACAAACCCCCAACCTACTGACATGGGTTTATATGTTTTGGGAAGGTATACCCCACATGGGTCCCAAATGCCTCTTTTCCAACTGTACTGGAAAAGTTTTGAAAACAAGCCTAAACCATTTGAGACCACTCCTTCCCCTGATGACATTAACCCTTTGTTACCTTCACAGTATGACCTGATGGCTAGGGCTCCTTATACCATGCAGGAGACACTGGCTGTGGAGACAGGATTTTCGGATCACAACTTGTGGTTGGAATGGGCCAGATATACAGCTTCCCAGATGAACCGCACTGGATGCATTACTTGTGCCCCTGCTAGGCCACATTTGGGGACCGTGCCCCTTCCTTTAGGTCCTGATCATTTCTCCTGTTTCCTGAGTATATATGTCAATCAAACGGTCAATGACACTGCCTGTCAAACCTGGAAGGGCCTCTACCCGTTGCTAGAGAAAGCCCCTGGCCCTGGAGAGGGGATCACCATTTATAAAGGAAACTACACATGTTTTCAGGTAGAGACAAAGGGGGGAAAGGACATGGGAAAGTTCCCTGAAGGATACTGTGGTAAGGTCATAAATACCACAGGGACAGATTATCAGAACTTCCTTATAAATCAGTCACAAGCTCTGGGGGATGTGGTATGGTTGTGTGCTGACATGAAGTTGAGGGCAAGGATGGAAGGAGTATGGCATGGCCAGTGTGCCCTGGCTCTCATACTCATGCCCTTCCGTATCTTTGATCCCCCAGACTGGGAACTGACTCTTGACCGTCTCCGGAACCCCCACAAACAGTCCTGGGAAGATCAGGTGATCCTCTCTAGGGGAAAAAGGGAGTCAAAACCAGCTGGGAGTTTGGACGCACATGTATACATAGATGCAATAGGCGTCCCAAGGGGAGTCCCCAATGAGTTCAAAGCAAGGAATCAGGTAGCAGCGGGATTTGAGTCGATTATTCCCACTATCACTATTAACAAAAATGTGGATTGGATTAATTACATCTATTATAATCAGCAGAGATTTGTAAACTACTCCAGAGATGCTCTGAAAGGGATTGTGGAACAGTTGGGTCCTACGAGTATCATGGCATTCCAGAACAGAATGGCATTGGACATGCTCCTGGCAGAGAAAGGTGGCGTATGTAAGATGATAGGAGATACCTGTTGTACTCTTATTCCAGATAACCTGGGACCAGATGGCCAAGTGATGAATGCCCTAAAGGGACTCACATCTTTATCTGAAGAGTTGAAAAGAAACTCAGGCATTACTGATCCATGGGATGCCTGGTTTGACTGGCTGAAGGACTGGAGAAAATCTCTTGCTCAGTTAGGAGTTGTCATCCTGATAATCTTAATAATGCTTGCTCTAACTGTTTGTTGTGTAATCCCTTGTATCAGGAAACTGTTGGCAAAAGCAGTGGAGAATTCCATCCCTGAGATGATCATGACTGAACCATATGATGACATCGGGAAGGAGATTCGTGTGCCCTTGGATGACATCAGCCCTCCCTCAACTACAGTTCTGTGAGGCGGGAGTGAAGATTCCTTGGGACCCTGTATTTCAATGGTCAATGAGCCTGACAACTAACCTTAAAGACAATATGTCTAGCTTTAGCACATGTTCACATAATCCGCACTTAGCTTTAACACATATTTACACATTCTTTGCTTAAAATTAGCTTAGTGTGAGTGGTCCTGTGTGCCCGGAGGGTTCCTGAACCAGAGCGGATGAAGAAGAAGACCACCAGATGGATGTCAGCGAAGAAGTCCCCCACGCAGTTCCAGTGAAGCCTGTGTTAAGGTCAGAGTTAGAATCTGACTTCCCTTTGTGTAAGTCCATTAAGAGGGAGTCTATCCATCAGGGATAGGCTGTCTCCTAAGTGGTGAAGAGGACGCAGACACAATGGGACAGATTGTTAGGTCCATCTAGATCAGGGACAGACAACACCGTGCTTGAAATGGCTTCAAAGGGGGGACTGTTATGGATATGAAGACTGAAGATGTGAAGCCATTACAAGATGGCGCTGGCTCCGGGACCACTCCTGCTCTTATCTGTAGTTTACATTCTTTAGTAGAACTAGATGCGCAGAAGTGAAACTTTATTTTGCATTACTAACCAATTATATATTCTCTAACCCTCAGGAGAGATTTCCCCCTCCCTGGGGTATATAACCTTTGTAACCCCCCTTAATAAACGAGAACCTCTTTGACCCTACAAGGTGTCAGTGTTGTTTCTTCCATGCATGTAAAATCCTAGGATTACTTTAATTTGGAGCAGAGAAACAAACTTTGTGGCTCCCTTTGAGAGCCATCCTTATCAAACGCTTACTCTAGTTCAGGGGGTGTTTCGGAGATGACAGGTTCCCTTTAAAATGTCATACATTTTGTTCGCACTATATACACTTTGGATTTTCCAAAGGCTAGGTCATCAATAGTGAAGTCCTATTGATTAAAGTCATTTAAAAGCATGTTAAGAGTCCATTCAGATGTCCGCAACTGTTTTGCGGTTCGCAAATTGTGGATCCGCAAAACACGGACACCGGCCATGTGCGTTCCGCATTTTGCGTACCACACATGGCAGGCACTATAATAGAAATGCCTTTTCTTGTCCGTGTCTGCAGGCAAGAATAAGACATGGTCTATTTTTCTGTGGGGCCGTGGAACGGAATTGCGGATGTGGACAAAACATGGTGTGCTGTCCGCATCTTTTGTGGCCCCATTGAAAATGAATGGGTCTGCACCTGTTCCGAAAAATTGCGGAACGGATGCAGACCTATTTTGCGGACGTGTGAATGGACTCTTATGTAGTGGATTTAAAGCTCATAAAAACTAAGCTCCAAACACTACAAAATACATTAAAAAATTAGTAACGAAATTTGAACTTATTAGACTGGAAAAACGGAAAAAAATGTATTCAAGGGTGGATATCCACTGTCTTTAATATCTATATATATATATATTAGATTAGATTAGATATCAGGTAGGTTATATGGAGAAAACCTCTTTCTTTCCGAATAATGATTTTCGTGGAAAGATCCTGAAAATCAGATGATTCCCCTAGCCATCCTCATTGAATGCTGCATAGCAGATGATACCCAGAGGCAGCCCTATCAGGATGAAGCCATTTGTCCACTTTGGCTATTGTACTAATAAATTATGCATTATGCTGTTACTCATCCTTTTAAAGGAGTGTCCCCCCTCTTGTTTGATTGATAATCCCTGACATTTCAGAGCCAGTAGTGATGATACAGGGGAGCCAGATGCACTAAATGGAGCAGCCCAGTCTATTGTGCACTAAAAACCTGATTTGCATAGAAATAGTTCCTCAGGATTAGAGGGTCAGATTTTCCTATGAACAGTATAGTTATGCTTTGGGCACCTACCCAACTTGGTGGCATGCTTACTTTGAAACGGATTTTGGAGGTGACAGAATCCCTTTAAAGGGGTTGTCCCACAAAAATATTCTACAGTTTTCAAACCAGCCCCTGGATCTGAAAACTTTTGTAATTGCATGTAATTAAAAATTTAGCATAGCCACTGAGATATTCAATAAAATGTATCTGTATAGCGCCACCTGCTGTTTGTTCTTTTTTTCTTATTTCTTTGACCTGCACACTGAGATAGCCGCACATGCTAGGGAGAGCTGAGACACGCCCCTTGAGCTGCAGCAGAAAAGACACTCCCCTTGAGCTGCCAGCTTGATATAAATCTAGTACAGGAATGAATGGGGAGATCTCTGGATCCATGTGAGGTACATCAGGAGACTGCAGTCCCTTCATTAAAATGCCTTCTTTATTGCAAAAATAAAAAATACAGCATATCAGCAATATTTCAGGCCATATCTACAATCAAAGGCCTGACTGTAGATATGGTCCAAAAAGTTGCTGATATGCAGTAAATGTTCATTCATTTATTTATTTTTTTAAATAAAGAAGACATTTTAAGGAATGAGTTATGTCCCCTGACTTTTTTCTACAAGACTCCCTTTAAAGTGATAGAAACAATGTTGCCTGGCCTTACCCATATGCATTAGATGACAGATGAGTAGAAATCAGAGTGGCAAAGGCATTCATTTTCATATAGCTCCTTAGTCCATATGAGGCAGTAGCAATATTTTAGTTAACATTCTCACACAGCTGCTCCAATAATACATTTCCTATATTTCTACATATGTATAAATTCCAGAAAAACAAAAGTAGGCTCCTACAAGCTGGTTGATACAAGTAAGCATTGTATGTTTCCACATATAAATTAGTATTAGTAAGTGATGGTATTGTGGTCTGTATTTTTAGAAAATGATGGAGTGAATTTCTTTCAGCACCTTGTATTGGGTAATCGCTGAGCCGTAATTATTAGCATTTTGTGCGGCCTATGGTGACATGTTAAAGAGAACATGAATGAAATGAGTATTGTGTGCTTGCTTCTGTCTAAAGACATGCCTTCCCGAAAGTCATTCAAAGAGCACATAATAACAGGTGATGTCATGTTCCTGTACTTCTCTTGCAACATAATTACATGCTTTGATGCTGCATGCTTACACTGCCTGTACAGAGACTTTAGTTTATTGTTTGCAGTAAGACAATGGTCACAAAATGTTTTCAACTGATCCTTAAACATTTCCCATGATTACAGAAGTCTATTTGAATGTTAAAGGACGGTTTGTTTTAAATCCGAAACTAATAAACTAGTTGTAAGGAATTGTTAACGTTTCCAGCTCTGTCCGCAGGGTAGCCTTATTTATAGCATTCTGCAAAACTTCATTTGCATACTAAATAATGAGAGAATGGTAACAGAAGACCATTGGCATGACAATGGAAGTGGATGGTGAACTGAATCTGTCACTGAGTAATAAAGGGCACTCGTAATGGCGGGTTTACATGGCCCGATTGTCGGGCAGATTATCAGGGACATATGCAGTGCCCTGGAGCAGGGGGTACTTTAACGTGTGGACATTTGTCTATTTCCCCTATGCAAAGTTAAAACTTCTTACTTCATTTCTCTTGAAAGGGTTAACTTATAATGTTTATTACTGCGTTACTTCAAGTTATATGTTGTGATGTATATCCTGTTGATTAATACTGTATTTACAAGGTTCCATGGAAAGGGTTAATGAATACTGAGAGACTGTTAGGACTTTGAATGAGAAGCTGGTAATTTTCCACAGATGCCATAGGCTTTAACCCTTAGACTCCCAGCACCGTACATGTACGGCGCAAAAAGCCAGGACAAAAGTCCCAGATCTCTGATCGGGCGGGCGCAGGAGTAATACACTTACAGCCAATGCATTACAATACAAAAGTATTGTACTGCATTGTAAAGGGGATCAGACCCCCAAAAGTTAAATAAAGTAAAAAAAAAAGTTAAAAAATAAAGTTTCCTAAAAAAACTAATAATAAAAGTTTCAAGTAAAAAAAAAAAACACACAATTTTCCAAAAAAAGCTAAAAAAAATTGTAAAAAAAAGGTAAAAAAAGATAAACATATTAGATATCGCCGCGTCCTTATCGACCGGCTCTATAAAAATATCACGTCATCCACCCTGCCAGGTGAATGCAGTAAAAAAAAAAAAAAAACGTGCCAAAACAGACATTTTTTGGTCACCTTCCCTTACAAAAAGTGTAATAGCAGGCGATCAAAAAGGCGTATTTATCCCAAAATGGTACCAATCAAACCGTCATCTTGTCCCGCAAAAATGATACCCTACCTGAGACAATCGCCCGAAAAATAAAAAAAAATATGGCTCTCTGAAAATGGCAACACAAAAAAAGATTTTATTCTGTTCAAAAATAAATCTAATGTGTAAAACTTTCCAAAAATAAAAAAGTTAGACATATTGGGTACCACCGCGTCCGTAACAACCTCTATAACAATATTACATGAGATGGCCCCCCAGGCGAATGCTGCAAAAAAAAAAACTATGCCAAAACAACCATTTTTTTCCCTCTTGCCTCACAAAAAGTGTAATAGCAGGCGATCAAAAAGGCATATTTAACCCTAAATGGCACCAATCAAACCATCATCTTGTCCCGCAAAAATGATACCCTACCTGAGACAATCGCCCGAAAAATAAAAAAAATATGGCTCTCTGAAAATGGCAACACAAAAAAAAGATTTTATTCTGTTCAAAAATAAATCTAATGTGTAAAACTTTCCAAAAATAAAAAAAGTTAGACATATTGGGTACCGCCGCGTCCGTAACAACCTGCTCTATAACAATATCACATGAGATGGCCCCCCAGGTGAATGTTGTAAAAAAAATGTTAAAAAAAACCATGCCAAAACAGCTATTTTTTTCACCTTGACTCACAAAAAGTGTAATAGCATGCGATCAAAAAGTCTTATGTACCCCAAAATGGTACCAATCAAACCGTCATCTTGTCCCGCAAAAAATGAGCCCCCACATAAGACAATAACTCAAAAAAATAAAAATCAATGGCTCCCGCAAACCGATCCATCAAAATCTATGTTGTAAAATCCATATGGCGCTCCTTCTGTTTTGAGTCCTGCCATGTGCCCCCACATCAGTTTATCACCACATATGGGGTGTTGCCTTATTCAGGAGAAAATGGGTAACAAATTATGTGGTGCTTTTCTCCTGTTACCCCTTGTGAAAATGAAAAATTTGGGGCTAAAGCAACATTTTATTGGAAGAAATGAAACTTTTCATTTTCACAGCCAAGTGTTTCCAAATTCTTTAAAACGCTTAGGGGGTTAAAGTGGCCAGTACCACCCTTAATATATTCGCTGAAGGGTGTAGTTTCCAAAATGGGGTCACTCTTTGAGGGTTTCCACTGTAGGGGTACATCAGGGTCTCTCAATTACAAAATGGTGCCTAAAAACTATTCTAGAAATATCTGCCTCCAAAATCCGTATGGCGCTCCTTTCCTTCTGACCACTGCCACAAACCCATAGAGACATTTACCACCATATATGGGGTATTTCTGTAAACTGCTGAATCATAGTAATGTATATTGAGGTTTAGTTTGCTGTTAACCCTTGCTGTGTTGCAAGAAAAAAATTATTAGCATGAATAATCTACCAAAAAAGTGAAATTTTGAAATTTCACCTCCATTTTCCTTTAATTCTTGTGGAACACCTCAAGGGTTAATAAAGTTTGTAACATCAGTTTTTCATAACTTAAGGGGTGTAGTTTCTAAAATGGGTTAATTTATGGGGGGTTTCCATTAGGTAAGCCTCACAAAATCACTTTATAACTGAATTGGTGCTCAAAAATATGGTTTGAGAAATTTTGTTGAAAATTTGAAAAATTGCTTCTAAACTTCTAAGCCCTCTAACGTCCTAAAAAAAAGAAAAAAGAAAAAAAAAAAGAAAAAAAAGAAGAGCATGTTTTCGAGGGAAAAAGCCAGATGTTGTTTACCACCAAAAGCAGACAGACTGACCTTGTGACTGTCTGGTTTAGCTATGTTGTTATGTCTGGAAACTTGTTTTTGTCTGGAAAAACTGCTGTGTCTTTGGCATTGAGTATCATTGAAGCTCTAATGTAAGTTTATGAGAGACGAAAAGTGTTACAATGTATCCGTTTGTGCTGAGCTTCTCCACTCCACCCCTCTCACTATAAGGTTCCTGTGTAGCTAAAACTGTATATAAGGAGAACAGTCAGAGCCCCGAGTGTGCTGCAGTTAGGGAACAGTGCTTGGAAGAGGAGACTCTGCCAGACTACTGAGTGACCATAAGAAGACTCTCAGACGGGGATACTCTGCCACAGACCCTGGATCACCAGCCTTGGACCAGGCCTTCTGACGAGAGAGAGGGACAGCTTGCTCAGGCCTTTCCTCAGCATCAAACCCTTCTTCTGCCAGGGAGGAGACTGGAGAAGCCAGGCCTATGCCTCTCTTGTATTGTTTTGCACATGAATTCCTTCAGTAAAGAAACACACTAGTTTACTGTAAACCCTGACTCTCTGGACTTATTTCTCATTGGGATGCACCACACCTTACCATCCCTTCCAGAGAGCAACAACACGTGGTGACACCTTGAAGGCGTCCGGGGGACCCAACATAGTGTTGGGGCCACCCCAAACCTGGCCCCAACAATCTGCCTGTCTAAAGGTGCAGACAATCACATCAATCGTTCATAGAGTAAAACTGTCATTCGTGTAGACAAGTAAATTATCATTTCTGGGCAGCAGATTATGGTGTCTAAACAAGGACCTGCTGCCCAGAAATGCAGAATTCAGATGTATGAGGATGAGCGATCACAGTAGTGAACGTTTCCTTCCTGATAATCAGTTAACCATAAGATGACTATGTGCGTGTGCTTTAATGGGTGTCATCGCAAGGGAATATTTTTTTTAAGGAGGGTGGCTTGTAGCCTAATTGGCCAATAACCATGAGATAATCGGGTAAGCAGCATCATAGTTGGCATAAAATCCATAGTGTTTGCAGTACCAGCAAAATGGATGAGAATTTCTGAATTCTCATCGAGCCACTGCATAAAAAATGCAACGGAAAAGGTGCGGCATTGGGGATTTGAAATCTGCAGCAAGTCAACCAATGCTTACACAAACTTCTCATCCAACTCTTTCCAAGACAGATGGACCACCAAGCTTCTCGAGCTCCCATTATTTGGCCATTTTCAAAGTCTGTTAATTGCACAAATCATGCGTGCCTTTGTCTTGCAGGCATAGTGAACACTTCAGCAACACCCAATCAACAGTCATGAAAGAGAGAAGACAAAAAATATTGCTGTCAAACAAAAAACAACAGTGATGCCAGACAAACAAAAGTCTGTGGATAATCTGTATGTAAATTAAAGGCTATTTACACCTTCGGAAGCAATTTTTGTTTATGATTGCATTTTGCATTTTTGGCTCAAAATAATTTTTTTAATTGCCTATATTAAAAATATTGAGCCATTCTGTCACAAAGAGTTAACTGTTTTTTTAGCTATGAATAAAGGCCCTTTTAGACGGGCCGATGTGTCTCCCTGCCCGAGCGCCGATCAGCGATATCGGCGCTCGGGCAGGGAGCCTTTACATGGCCCGATGAATCGAGCGCCGGGCCGCACGAGTGATCGCTGTATCACTCGTGCGGCCGGGAAGCTCCATACTGTCAGGCGCACATCGCCTGTTTACACAGGCCGATGTGCGCCCGACAGATTGGATCTTTTGTAGAAACCAAAAGATCCAATCAGCCGACGAATGAGCGTTTTGCTCGTTCGTGGGCTGATTAGGGCCACTTTTACACGGGCCGATTATCGGCACTAGCGTTCCTAGGAACGATTTTTCGGCCGATAATCGGCCCGTGTAAAAGGACCTTTATACTTTCACTTTCACTTTGTGCTGGTCATCTAATAACCCTTATCTCTAAACTACTGAGAGGTCATAAATACTTATTTAAGCCACATTCTTATCAGTAAGATAAAAATTGAGCTATAATAAGTGTTTATATGGTCAGAGAGCAGAGATAAGGTGCCTGTCAGTTCCCTAACTGACAAAAATCCACAGGCTGCTACTAAAGCATCTCAGCTATGCACAGAAAAAAGGATTCTATATTTTTAATAAAGGCCAATTGAAAAAATGATTTTTAGCTCAATATTAGTACAATGCAATGGATGGAGTGTGGCCGCACGAGAAAACTGGCATAAATTATAACTAAAGTCTACATCAGCTCATAGATTTCAGTGCGTGGCACATATTTATTTCAGTTTGTGGCACATGGACAGCATCTAACAAATTTATTACATGCTGAACTAAATGTTAAAAAAAATGCAGTGTGAACATTCCCTAATGTGTATGGACAACCTGAGGCTGAGTTCACACATTGTGTCGTTGGCTTATTCTGAAGATAGGTCATCAATATGAGATCAGCAGGGGTTTGACACCTGGCACACTGAGGACAATTAGCTCCAGTGAACTCTGTGGCCTTCTAATGAATAGTCGCTGTGCTTGGTATTGCAGCTCAGTCTCATTCATATCAATTGGACTTGTGACCATGTGACTGATGAACATGATGTCACATGGCCTAGGAAGTGGCCTAAGAGCTCAAGGAGCCTCTTCATACAGTTGATCAGCAGGGGTGCCAAGAGCTGATATTGATGAGCTATCCCGAGGATAGGTCATCAGTATCAAAATCCCGGAAAACCTCTTTAATTGTTTCAAGCGGAAAAAACTGTGTTCAGTCACAGTGTTACCTGTGTGTTAGTACTGCATGCTCTTGGGTTGGTATTTTTTTTCTCTTCATTGATTTGAAGAAAACAAAACAGGGTAAAACATATGTACCGTATTTTTCGCCCCATAAGACACACTTTTTTCCCCCCAAAATGGGGGAAAATGCCCCTGCGTCTTATGGGGCGAATGCTAATGAGCGCTTCCATTATGGAAGCGCTCATTAGCAGCAGAGGACCAGGAAGCGATGAAGGATCTGTACTCACCACTTCCTGGTCCTCCGTTCAGCTGTGCAGTGCTACGCACAGCGTGAGGCGCTCTGTGACGGGGATAAATAGAGGAATAAGACGTCATATGGGGACTCATATGGGGGCTGAAGTGAGGCATGGGGCTGATATGGTGGCTAATTACAGGCATGGGGGGCTGATATGGGGCTAATTTTAGCTATGGAGGGCTAATTAGAGACATGGGAGCTGAAGAGACGCATGGGGCTCTTATCTGAGGTCTGATTGGGTATCATTCACATTGGGGTCTGAGCTGAGGTCTGATTGGGGGTCTGATCTGAGGTCTTATTAACATTGGGGGTCTAATTGGGGCTGTGAGCTGAGGTCTGATTAACATTGGGGGTCTGATTGGTGGTCTGACCTAAGGTGTAATGAAAATATTTTTTTTCTCATTGTCCTCCTCTAAAACCTCGTCTTATAGGTTGAAAAATACGGTATATATTTTACATGCCTTAAGAAACTTTTTTTTTTTCAATTAATCCCCCACTGCTCTAGTTCTGATGTTTCCCAGTCTTCTACGAGTCCCTACTTCCTAGTCCTTGTCAAGAGGAAAATCACCACTCAGTCTATCACTGGCTAAAGTGGGTAACCACTGTTGCAGCCAAGCACCAAGGCCCTTTCAAACAGCTGATCAATGGAGGTGCTGAGAGTCAGACCCTAATGAATGAGGATAGGCCATCAATATTGTGAACCTGGAAGGGTCCTCTAAAAGAAGTCTATGACCTGCTAAATTGGATTCAAAGAAAGCACCAAAACATAACTATACCTATCTTTTCCAGTCCTATAATTCTGAGAAATGCTTCTTATTATTTTTAGGTATATAAGATTTTGGGTGCACCAATTCTCTTCCAGTGCACCCCCTCTTGTTTGAATGACAGTCCTGTCAGAGCCAGTAGCAATGACACAGGGGATGTCAGTTGCACAAAACAGAGCGGCCCCAGCCATGATGCCCCTAAAACCTCATATGCATAAAAATAAAAAAGTAGCATTAGTCACCCAGATTTTCACAAAAAAGATATGGTTATGTTCCACTACATGGCAGCATGCCTACTTTGAAACTGATTTTGGAGGTTACAGACTCCCTTTAAGCACTTTGGAAGGTAAAAAAGTAACAACTGGCATGTCTATAGACACAATGAGGGCAGGGAGTAGGAGACGCTGAGCTATATTTCTAGCTAGCTTTCTATCACATGATTTAGTATTTTCATATACAATATCTCACAAACCGGGATGTAACTACCATAGCGGCAGACCATGTGACTGCTATGGGACCCAGGGCAAGAGGGGGCCCAGTCTTAGTTGGGATTAACTCCTCTTCTACTGGAGGTGAAAACTTGGTCAGGACTCTACCCTCTAAAGGAACAACTTTTAGCAAATGAGGCAGTGGAAAAATGGCTCAAGGGTCATTGAAAAGGGTTTAGGCAGAAACCCTACTGTCCTGTCTGGGGGGCCTGGTTTGATCCTTGATATGGGGCCCTTACTTCTCTATGTACGCCACTGCTCACAAAGGTGAGTACAACCCTCACATTTTTGTAAATATTTCATTCTATCTTTTCATGGGACAACACTGAAGATATGACTCTTTGATACAATGTAAAGTAGTCAGTGTACAACTTGTAAAACAGTGTAAATTTGATGTGCCCTCAAAATAACTCAATAGACAGCCATTAATGTCTAAACCACTGGCAACAAAAGTGAGTACACCCCTAAGTGAAAATTGCCAAATTGTGCCCAACTAGCCATTTTCCCTCCCTTGTGTCATGTGACTTGTTAGTGTTACAAGGTCTCAGGTGTGGTAAATTTGGTGTTATCGCTCTCACATTCTCTCATACTGGCCCCTGGAAGTTCAACATGGCACCTCATGGCAAAGAACTCTCTGAGGATCTGAAAAAAAGAATTCTTGCTCTACATAAAGATGGCATAGGCTATAAGAAGAGTGCCAACACCCTGAAACTGAGCTGCAGCATGGTGACCAAGACCATACAGTGATTTAAAAGGCAGGTTCCACTTAGAACAGGCCTTGCCATGGTTGATCAAAGAAGTTGAGTGTACATGCTCTGCATCATATCCAGAGGTTGTGTCACGATACGGGGAGTAGTGAGCCCTAACTTGAGCCCCAACCTATGTCCATGCCTACTTACATGGCCCGTCCTATGTAACGACGCTTAACTGGGCGACAATCCCTAGCCTGAATAAGTGCTGGGGTGTAAAGGGAAGAGGGACAAGAGGAAAATACAACAAACAAAGACAGAACACAAACACAATATCGGAGGGTCAGCAAGCCAAAAGTCGTACCAGGAAGTCACGTCAAAACCAGGGGAGAGAGCAAAAGCAAGGTCAAAAATACACAGCCGAAGTCCATAACACAGTAGTCACAATGAGGATTAGCAAGCACTAGCACTGGAGGTATAGACCAATCTCAGGCAACCTGTGGCTGGCAGGCTGCCTGTTTAAATAGGGCTCCAAGTAGGTCATGTGACGAGGCGACGTCACATGACCTAACTCCAAAAGTGAAACAGGAAGTGCTGGCTTCCTTGCCAGTACTCAGAGGTAGGTGACCTATAGCACACATATTCATAGCTGAAGCTCCTCCTGCCTGTCGTCAAGGAGATGGGGAGGATGCCGGCCGCTCAGAGATTGAACGCGCGGCGGGTCCTCCCCGCCCCTGCTGTCATGGAGACGAGGTCGCACATGTCCTCGCTCCTGAACAACAGTGGGAGTCTGGCTGCATGGAGGAAGCACGCCGCCGGCTCCCCGTGACAGTACCCCCCCTTCACGAAGGGCCACTGGACCCTTAACCATGGGAACTGGCTTCTCGGGATGCGCAAGATGCTCTTTCTTAATAAGAGCATCAGCATGCATCCTAGTCAAGGTTACCCAAGATCTGTCCTCCGGACCAAACCCTTTCCAGTGTACAAGATACTGGAAGGAGTTCCGGACCTTTTTCACGTCAACAATTCTTGAAATCTCATGTTCCGCTTGCCCTGCCACCTCTACAGGAGGCGGAGGCTGTTCCTCCGGACAAACGGGAGTAACATAACCCTTTAACAAAGATTTATGAAACACCATTGTGTATACGAAAGGAGTCGGGTAGACACAGCTTAAAAGACACTGGATTGATCACCTTAGTGATTTCGTATGGACCAATAAACCGAGGAGCGAACTTATAGGAAGGTACTTTCAGATGTAAATTTTTAGTAGAAAGCCATACTTTGTCCCCCACCTTGAAAACGCGGATAAAAACCCATATTACAAAAGAACGGCGATACTCCAGAGGATGTATTGACTCGGTTATTGATAGCAAATTCGGCGAGAGACAGATATCTAGACCACAGATGTTGGTTATCTGCAACATAACACCTAAGAAACTGTTCCACCGACTGATTAAGATGCTCAGTCTGACCATTGGTTTCCAGATGGAAGGCCGACGAAAAGGACAAGGAAATATAATTTTTGCGACAGAAGGCCTTTCAAAACCTGGAAACAAACTGGACACTCCTGTCTGATACAATGTTCTCAGAAATACCATGAATCCTAACAAAGTGATCAACAAACAAAGAAGCCAAGGTTTTAGCAGTAAGTAATTTGGACAATGGAATGAAATGGCACATTTTACTGAACCTGTCCACCACAACCCAAATCACAGTTTTACCATCAGAACAAAGCAGGTACATGATAAAATCCATGGACAAGTGGGACCATGGTCTAACAGGAATGGGTAACGGATGTAACTCACCCATAGGACGTGTCTTGTGATTCTTGGACCTGGCACAAGTACTGCAAGAAGTCACAAAGGCCCGAACATCCCTAGAAATCGATGGCCACCAATGATACCTAGAGACTAGCTCTTTAGTGGCATTAATACCAGGATGTCCACATAACACAGAGTTATGGCACTCATCCAGAAGTCGCAAACGCAGATGAGCAGGGACAAATGACTTATTTTTGGGAGTACCAGGTGGAGCCAGATGTTGTCCTGCCGAGATCTCAACGGTCAAATCAGACGTGGTGGCTGCCACAATGATGTCGGCTGGCAGGATGGATTCAGGAGGAACCTCAGGAGACTGGCAAGCATGAAAGCTTCAGGATAGAGCATCAGCCTTAAAGTTCTTACTTCCGGGCCTGAAGGTGACACAAAAGTCAAAACGAGTAAAAAACAAATCCCACCTAGCCTGTCTAGGATTTAACCGCTTAGCGGACTCCAGAAACATTAGGTTTTTATGATCCGTGAGGACTGTAACACAGTGTAATGCCCCCTGCAAAAAATGACGCCATTCCTCAAAAGCCCATTTAATCGCTAATAATTCCCTGTTGCCGATATCATAATTCCTTTCGGCAGTAGAGAATTTACGCGAAAAAAAGCACATGGCTTAAGATTAGTTAAAGTGGAGGATCGTTGGGATAGTACCGCCCCTACACCATCCTCAGAAGCATCCACCTCCACTATAAAGGGCTTGGTCGGGTTGAATCAATACAGGAGCATTGATAAAACACCTTTTAAGTGATTCAAACGCCTCAATAGCTACCGGGGACCAATTGACCAGATCTGCTCCCTTACGAGTCAAATCTGTAATAGGCTTGGCCGCTACTGAAAAATGTTTAATAAATTTATGGTAAAAATTTTCAAATCCCAGAAAGAGTTGGAGCGCCTTTAGGGAGGAAGGTCGCACCCAATCTAGGATGGCCTGCACCTTAGCAGGGTCCATCTTAAAAGAAAAAGGGGTAAGGATATAACCTAGAAAAGCCACTTCTTGGACACCAAGAATACATTTTTCCCCTTTTACAAATAATTTATTTTTGCATAACACCTCCAACACCTGTCTAATGTGAGAGACATGTGACTCCCAATCAGCTGAAAAAATTAGGATGTCATTAATATAGACGATCATGAATCTACCAATAAATGGCCTAAAAATATCAATTACAAAATTTTGAAAAACAGCTGGTGCATTACTTAACCCAAAAGGCATCACTAGGTACTCATAGTGACCCTCTGGGGTATTGAAGGCTGTTTTCCACTCATCTCCCTCCTTAATCCTAATCAGGTTATAGGCCCCTTTTAAATCTAGTTTTGAGAAACAGCAGGCTCCTTGGACCTGGTTCAATAAATCTGGAATCTGTTTTTAACAGTGATTTTGTTCAATTCCCTATAATCAATGCAAGGCCTTAACCCTCCATCCTTCTTGCTGACAAAGAAGAAACCTGCCCCATTGGTGATACTGAGGGTTTCATATGACTCTTAGCCAGACTCTCAGTAAGGTATTCCCTCATAGCCTGATGCTCTGGGCAGAAAGATTATAGATATGGCCCTTGGGATATTTGGACCCTTCAATGAGATCAATTGAACAATCATAAGGCTGATGGGGAGGAAGGAAGTTAGTCTCAGACATGGAAAATACATCTAAAAAGTCTCTGATATACTCCGGAAGAATCAGTGACTCCACAGTAGTCCCAGCCTACAGTACTGACTTGCAACATTTATCACAATTAGATCCCCATTTCTCCAATTCACCTGACGACCAATTGATTACATGATTGTGGTCCTGTAACCAAGGCATACCTAGGACAAGATCAGCAGGTAATTTTTTTAAAACAAGAAACGAACAAGTCTCAGAATGAGAAACTCCTACGGTTAGGGTAACATCAGGAGTACAAAACTCTACCCTCCCATTACTAAGTGGTATGGAATCAAGAGCAACAATTTGAATAACGCTTCTTAAAGGAATTATAGGCACTCCCAAAGATTGAGCAAACTTATAGTCAATAAAATTAGATGCAGATCCGGAATCGAACGCTTCACCGGAACCCTTACACAAGTAATACGAAATGGTAATAGGTAACAAAAACTTCTTTCTTACCACCTTGGGAGATACCTTACTTCTCGGGAAAGACTTCTTTGAAGGAGGAAGTCTCGGGCACTGCTGGAGCCAATGGTCCATCTCACCGCAGTACAAACAAGCTCCCTTCAAGCGTCTCTGATCCCTCATAGTTAATCCCAGTTGCATGGGCTCCTCCAGGATTTCGGCAGTAGGAGGTCTCTGAAGAGGAACATCGGGCGGAACAACCACTTGAGGGGCAGTCAAAGGTTCCTTCTGTCTCTCCCGAAACCATCGGTCAAGTCTGATAGCTAAGGTCATGGTCGCTTCTAGGGTATCCGGGGAGGGATAGCTAACAAGTAAGTCCTTAAGGTGATCAGACAGTCCCACCCTAAACTGACTTCTTAACGCAGGATCGTTCCATTCTGAGGAGACACACCATTTACGAAACTCAGCACAATAATTCTCAACTGGACGGTTACCCTGACGGAGAGTTCTAAGCTGGTTTTCAGCGACCCTGGCCATATCAGGTTCTTCATAAAGAAGACCTAAGGCCTGACAAAATGCCTCCACAGGCAATAAACAAGGAGAGTCAGACGGAAGCGAAAAGGCCCATTCCTGCGGATCTCCTTGCAGCAAAGATATAATTATGCCGACCCTCTGCTGCTTAGAACCCGAGGAGTGAGGACGCAGATGGAAAAAGAGTTTGCAACTCTCCTTAAAAGATCTGAAGAATTTTCGGTCCCCCAAAATCCGATCGGGTAATTTAACGTGGGGTTCAAGATTGGTGTTTTGCATGGAGGAAACAGCTGCAGGTACAGTCTGTAGCTACTCCTGATGTTGGAGTCTCTCGGCCAGATCCTGAATCATCTGAGCTATATTATGCATCTGGTCCGTGAGAACTTGCAACGGCTCCATTAGGTATGGCCTGAGATTCTGTCACAATACGGGGAGTAGTGAGCCCTAACTTGAGCTCCAACCTCTGTCCCTGCCTACTAACACGACCTGTCCTATGTAACGGCGCGTAACTGGGCGACGATCCCTAGCCTGAATAAGTGCTGGGGCGTAAAGGGAAGGGGAACAAGAGGAAAATACAACAAACAAAGACAGAACACAAACACAATATCGGAGGGTCAGCAAGCCAAAAGTCGTACCAGGAAGTCACGTCAAAACCAGGGGAGAGAGCAAAAGCAAGGTCAAAAATACACAGCCGAAGTCCAAAACACAGTAGTCACAATGAGGATTAGCAAGCACTAGCACTGGAGGTATAGACCAATCTCAGGCAACCTGTGGCTGGCAGGCTCCCTGTTTACATAGGACTCCAAGTAGGTCATGTGACGAGGCGGCGTCACATGACCTAACTCCAAAAGTGAAACAGGAAGTGCTGGCTTTCTTGCCAGTACTCAGAGGTAGGTCATGTAGGTCATAGCTGAAGCTCCTCCTGCCTGTCGTCAAGGAGATGGGGAGGATGCCGGCCACACAGAGACTGAACGCGCGCCGGGTCCTCCCCGCCCCTGTTGTCATGGAGACGAGGCCGCACATCTCGTCCTCAGTCCTGAACAACAGTGGGAGTCCGCCAGCGCTGCACGGAGGAAGCACGCCGCCGGCTCCCCGTGACAGGTTGTCTTTTCAAAATAGATATATGAGTGCTGCCAGCATTACTGCAGAGCAGGGGCGTAGCTAAAGGCTCATGGGCCCTGGTGTAAGAGCTCAGCTTGGCCCCCCCTTCCCTCAGTGCTTTGTGGCAAGGGGCAGGGAAGCACATTGCCTTTGTGCTGCCTGGGGCAAAAATTGAAACGGTACCCCTCCCATGCCAAATTCTTGACCTAACCCTCCAGCCAGATGTACTGTGACATACTGAAGCAGAGCATGATCCCCCTCCCTTTGGAAACTGGGCCGCAGGGCACTAATCCAACATGATAACGCCTCCAAACACACCTCAAAGACAACCACTGCCTTGCAGTGGAAGAGGATTGCAGTGCAAACTGCGAAGCTCTTGTGAACTCCATGTCCAAGGGAGTTAAGGCAGTGATGGAAAATAATGGTGGCCACCCAAATATTGACACCTTGGGCACAATTTTGCCATTTTCACTTACAGGTGTACTCACTTTTGTTGCCAGTGGTTTAGACATTACTGGCTGTGTGTTGAGTTATTTTAAGGGCACACCAAATTTATACTGTTATACAAGCTGTATACTGACTACTTTACATTGTATCAAAGTGTCATATCTTCAGTGTTATCCCATGAACAGATATAATTAAATAGTTACAAAAATGTGAGGGGTGTACTTGAAATCATAGACGAAGAAGGATAGGTGAAATACGTACAGTATGATCCCCTCGGGTCTGACTGCTGGGACCAGCAATCTAAAAAATGGGAATTTCTCAGTTCCCTTTGTAAATAGAGCAGTGGTAAGCATGCCTGCCAGAGATAAGCGATTAGTCACATTTGTACACTACTGCTCCATTCACAAACAGTGATGTGAAAACCTGCGTCATATACCATATTTTCCAATTTTTAAGATGTGGTGCATCTTCTAAAGCGAATACTAGTGAGCACTTGTTTCATTAGATAAGCGCTCACTAGTATCGACAAGGGGTGGTGACTGTATCACTGGACACACCTGGTCTTCCTCTGGGCCTGCACGGCACCGTCCTGACTGTGTACAGGGTCAGAACATAGTGCGTGCACTATCTTGTACGCAGTCGGTCACAGTGCAGTGCGGGCCCTGAGAAGACCAGGGAGCAATGAGTGCAGGAGAAACCGCCGTATCTGCAGAGTGGCAGCGGAGCAGGAGAGGTAAGTTATTTTATCTCTGATGGGGGCCTGATATAAAGTCTGAAAATGGGGTCAGATCAGAGGTCTGACATGGGGGTTTTATCTGATATGGGGGTCTGATCTGATATGGGAGTCTAATATGATATGGGGTCAGATCTGAAGTTTTATATGGGGATCTGATCTGAAGTCTGATGAAGATTAGGGGTCTAATTTGGGAGTCTGATGAAGACTGGGGGTGTGTTCTGAGGTATGATGAAAAATATTTTTTCTTATTTTCCTCCTCTTAAACCTAGGTGCGTCTTATCATCAGGTGCGTCTTATAAAGTGAAAAATATGGTATTCATGACTTATCCTATCCTATACTGTTTCTTATGGAGAAATCCTTTAATTCAGAATCCTGCAGGTTGAACCACAACAAAGAACTTTCGACTGAATGATTATTGTACTGATTGGATGCTAACGCGTTGCCAGCAACCTACCACGAGTAGGAGGAGCAGGGGTGACCAAAGCAATAAAGACATTTAGAAGCCAAATATTGCTTTTGATTTAATTTGCAATCTATTTTCTTTTCATAAAACTTCCTATACAAGTTTATCCTTTAGGAGGAGGGAGCACAAACCGTGGTAAACCCTGCGATGATAATTTGCAATGTAAAAAGCCCCACCAGCAAGAGGTAAGACTTGAGATTTAAATATCCACATGTACAATGATAAAGACACAGCCTGCAAATCTGTGTCCTATGTCACAATAGTAAGTGGCACTTGGTTCAGCCAAATTAGCAGGTAATAAAAATGAATCCCTTTGAAGTAAGATGCAAATAATGACAAACGTATTTAGCTCAGATCAACATGACAATAATTAGCAGTAATCATCACACTGTTTTGAAGCAAATGGCTGCCAACCTAATTGTTGATTGAAATTTCCAATTGAATCAAGCGGTGTGTGGATTACAAATCCTGGCACTGAGCTAGCAATTATTGTCAAAGCCGGCCTCGGAAATAGGTGTTTCTTTTTATCTGGCTGTCAGGATTTGTGAGGCTATAGTTAAACCTTCAAGTCTTTTCTTCACATAAACAGGATATTTAAAATGTTGTCAGCTAAGATTTTCAAAGGAAATGTTTAGTTAGTAAAAGGTTTTCGCAACTTCTCAACATTGTCAGTTTTTTTTCTTGTAATTTGAATATTTTTTTTCCAAGGGCTTACAATGCTGCCCCTGTTTACAACAATGTCTTCATGTTAATATTTTCTGCGTTGTGAAGCCAGGTCATTACTAATTATCAATAGATGTTCACCTTTCCTTTTATTTCTGGAGAAGCCCAATTCATTTTATACTATTAATATCAAACCAAGCATAGCCAAAATATAATCCAGGATGACATAAAGGCTTTGTCAAGGATTAGAGAAGGTATCCATGATCTGTGTCTGGTATTGATGCTGAGCTGAAATACCAGATGGGAACCACCAACAAGCGTGGCACTGTTTCTAGCACTAATCCAGGATGACCCCTTTCATATTTATGACTATTTATTACTTATCATTATTCATAATCTAGTACAGAGCTGACCTAGTCCCCACTGCTCGGCGCTGCACTGATCAGTCTGACCATGGAGGGACATGGGTCAACAATCAGGGCAATTATTGGGAATGAATGATTGTTCCTGATAACTGCCCTGTGTAAATGTGCCACCAAACATCTGATGATGATTTATTGGGTTTTCATTTTTCCTTCTCCACACTAAATCATTGTTTGCTAGCAGCTGATTGCCTGCTGTCAGCCAGGGGCGGATTGACCATATACCCTACAGGGAAATCTCCTGGTGGGCCGATGCCTAGGAGGGCCACTCAAGCCCACCTCATGGACGCCAGCTGGGTACATAATAATCTGATTCTCTTCTACGCACCTGGCCAATGGCTGCAGGTGCCCTCCTGAATTCAATTGTATTGACATCTTCAAGATAGCGATACAGTTCAATACTGTGGCGCCAGTGGCAGTATTTTGTGCTGCACTGTGGTATTTGGTTCAGCTGGGGTGGTATATAGCTCTGCATTATGGTATTATTGACCCTGCCTAATTATATTGCCTTGCCTTCTGTCAATTTGGACCCACCTGCAACATGGAGCCACCTTTATGTTTTTTTTCCCAGGGCCACTTTTAGTTACCAATCCGCGCCTGCTGCCAGCAAACAAAGATTCTTTATGGGGATGAACCATTGCAGCAATGATTGCTTGTTCCCATATAGAGGGGATGATTGCTACATGTAAATGCAGCTCTCCCCTCAACTCCACGATTTGGAACCAAAAGATTCATTCCTGATTATTGGATTCTGTTGACCTTTGCATTCTGGCTGTATTTACTGCACTACCATCCCCATCTGTCAACTTCCACATGGACAGGGTCACATGTAACACTGCAGCCAATGACTGGCCTCAGCGGTGATGTGCCAACAAGCGTCACGTGTCCAAGCAGTTGACATGTGGCTACGGAACATGCCATTGCTAAGACTAGTCATTGACTGCAGTGGCACACGTGACCTCATCTGTGTGGAAATTGACAGACGGGGACCAGAAGTCCACTCAAGACAGCTTGAGGAGCAAGGAACTGGAACTGAGCATCGGGGACCAGATGAGTACAGATTTCTTAACATGTCCTGCTGGAGGGGGTGGGCATATTAAAAAAAAAAACCTGGACAACCCCTTTAGGTATGTTTTTGGAGGGTTCGAGGCAGGCACAATTAACATCTGGATAATATTATAATCTGTGGACCCAGAATCTCAAGGTAGCTTTGCCAACCAAGGATTCATAAATCCACTAACAGGTAACATGAATTTTTGGAGATCAGTTGATTGATAACCAGCATTTATTTGTAAAGGCAGATGAATTGCCCATAACAAGCATTAATCGACACTATTAGAATCCAATCAGGGTTAGTTTACTTTAATTTTCATTTGTTCAAACCTCTCATGAAGTTACATTGTATGTTGATAGTAAAATGTCCTTAAAGGGGTTATCCAAAGTGTTAAGCATGCCCCCCAATGCCCGGCCCCTCATACAGATTATACTTACCTTGCTTCCCGGCACCTGCCTCGCTCCTGATTCCTGCACAGCCGCCGCTGCATCTCCCCATCAGGCGGATCAAAACTGGTGACGGGGCAGCCAATAGCAGGCTGTGTTGGGGATGAGTCTCCCTAGCATCATGGGTACGGATGAGACTAGGGAGGCTCGCCCCCGTTGTGGCCTGCAATGAACCCCTCTGTATGTTTTGATCTGCCTATTTTAGTAATTAAAATTTAAAACAAGACTATTTTGCTCTTTTTATTTCCCAGATATGAAAAAATACTGATCCAAAACCCTGATCCAAAACCAGAAAAAAATGATTCAAATAACTGAACAAAAAAAATACGTTTTTCAAAGTCGCATGTACTAAAAAAGTTTAAAATGTGTTTGGTCAAGAAGGGGGTAAATGGCTTAAACTTGCTAGATATAACATAGTCAGCTATGACACTGGCAGTTCAACAGGCCTTATGGAAGGTCAGTACTTTTGTTGTATAAGATTGGACGAAATCTAGCAAGGGAAATTGTCATAAAACGGTGCACCGCTAAGGCCAGTGATTGGCCTGCCGCAGTTAATGGTTATCATCACTGTAGCCACACGAACTAAGCCTGGCAGGGAGGATCGAAGTGGCAGCTCTGGAATACCTCTTGAAGGGAATAGTGCGGGAATATTGGATCTGTAATGAGTCTTTTTTGTGGTATTTCGACCATTTGGCTAGATTTTGTCCAGTCTCGGAAACCCCTTTAAATCATTGCAGATTTCCAAGTATCTTTCTCTGCAGCAAAGTTTTGCATTTAAATACCGGAAATTACACATGGTGAATGTTCTGGGTAGGAAAATCAGCACTGTTCAGGGATGCCCTTTTTCATTACTCATTGTCCACACATAGGCCACTGGTAATGGAGTAATGCGTGGCGGCCATTCATATGAATCCATGTAATACTTTGACAGGCTGGAGCAATAAGAATGGGAGCCACATTTACAGAGAGGCTATTGATTGTGACTCATAGAGGTGAGGTCCTGAATAGGAATCCTCATCCTCCATATTGTCTATATCCCCCTAATAGGGCACCTGGGCAGGATTTGTGTTCAACCACTTTAAATAACAAATCTGTACATGGAAGGAGGGAATAGAGGAAAATTAGGAAAACATTTTAAAACCCATTTTTTAATTAAATGTTTATTGATGTCTATGATATATGAAGACTAATGGGATTAAGGACACTGTTGAATACACCACTAATACGCATCTATATTCCTCTTGCTCGGGAAAGTAACAGATTAGCTTTTACAGTTTAGACATAAAGAGGCTTCACATGTCACACATATAGATCACAAAGAAAAGGGGATCGTTAGCATAAACACATCTAAAGGCCACATTTTTAGCACTGAGAAAATAGATGGAGTGCTAACTCGATCAGTTTGGTCTTTAAAACCAGTAGGTCCCTACAAGGGAAACTTATTATTTGAAATCAATACATGCTCTACCATGTTGTTGCAGATGCTCCAGATGCTCATTGTGTCCTACATTGCAAGTCATGGAGAAGGGAGAAAGGTGGAAACTACAGGAAGATCCAAATATTACTCTATAATTCATCAGTATGACCTAAGAAATAAGGACAGCCCTCCAAGTTTAGTGGGACCTAACAGATCTGTAGGAAAGAGTGAAGGATTATCGGGTATAAGCAGAAGGAATCCAGAGAAGAACAGAGTTCCTAAATCAAGACCTCAACTGGAAAACAAAAGTGGAGAAAAAGATTATCATGGTATGAATTTGTCCAGGATAGTGGACTACAGTGGAAGTAGAAGTGACAGAAAGGTAAATTATGAGAAGGAGTATGCCCAAGCTTCATGGAACCATTTCATCTATAAGATGAACTCAGCCTCAGAAGCCGTAAATGATCAGGTTAAGCCTCAAGAAATACCAAAAGAAGTCTGTAAAACCCTGCCATTCACCCAGGTAAGTAGACGGTATTTTTTTTATTGAACTTTTTGTTTTTGCATTTTGTGTTTATATTTAACCTCTTCAAAACTGGGCCTGTTTGAGCTTTTCCTTTTTCTTTGTTGTCCTCTATGAACCATACCTTTTTTATTTGACCATCGACATATAAAGGTTTTTGTAGGATGAGTTATACTTTTCAATGGCAACATTTAGGGGTACATATAACTTATTCAAGTTTTTAACCCTTGGGGTGGTAGAGAAAGAATTACCAATTCCACCATATTTGTGTTATTTTTACATTTTGTGCCATTCACTGTGCAACATGAATTGCATGTTACCTTTATGCTGTGGGTCAGTATGCTAAATACTTTGTTCTAATCCCGCTCAGTACAGTATTAGAATGTATAAAATAGGCTAAGATGAGCCAAAGTTATTACTTTGTGATGTCTTGTGAGACTTCATGTAATAACTTTGTGAACTAATTATTACTGTAAAAAAATGTGGTACCGAACTTGGGTTCAACTCCAAGGTACCACTAGGAACCGAACTCGAGTTCAGTACAAATGTTTTTACAGTAATTATTAATTCCCAAAGTTATTACACAAAGTAATAACTTAGGCTCATTGGAGCCAATACATGGATCTCCGTACAGTATTAGAACTATGTTTTTAGCGAATTGACTTCAGATCAGTACCATCCGAAGTCGATTTGCTCATCCCTAGTCCTGACCATAGAAACAAGCAGTGTATAATGTGATGGAAAAATGAATGAAGCCAGCAAAGGAGGCAATATGGACAATCACAATACATTAGTAAGTGCCCTGTATTAAAGGGGCATTCCCATCTCACAAATGTAGTTTGTATAATTAGATATAGCCATACCTATATTGTTACGAATAGAAAGTATTTATATAAAATGTACCATTTAGAAGATTTGTCTATTTGTATTTCCATTGTCTCACACACATCAGTCAGGCCGTTGCCCATAGTTATGGCCACCGTGGCCACGTAGTAGTGGTGGCCGGCTTGCTCTTGTTCAAACCCGCTCTGAGGTAACTGCTGTATTGTGAACGCACATTACATGAGCATGCGGAGACACATCCCACGAATAATGTAAAAAATTTAAATCAGACACCATATAGTACATGACAATACCTTTCTAACAACGCTAGAACCTGCCCTGTACGTCACATGGGTCCAGAGATCTCACATTCATTGCTCTGCTAGATTTATATCAAGCTGACAGCTCAAGGGGAGTGTCTATTCTGCTGCAGCTCAGGAGGCGTGTCCCAGCTCCTCCTATCACAGCTCAGGAGGCAGTTGAAAGAAGAAACTGAGCATGTGCGGCCTTCTCAGTGAGTAGGTCAAAGAAATAAGAAATTAAGTGGCACTATACAGATATGTTTTATTGAATAACTCAGTAGCTATACAGAATTTTTAATTACATGCAATTACAAAAGTATTAATGCAGATGTCAAAGTACCCTAAGATGTGTCTCTGCATGCTCATGTAATGTGCGTTCACAATACAGCAGTTACCTCAGAGAGGGTTTGAAAAGGAGCAAGCCGGCCACCACTACTACATGGCCGCGGTGGTCGTAACTAGGGGCAACTGCCTGACTGATGTGTGTGGGACAATGGATATACTAATAGGATAATCTTCTAAACGGTACATTTTATATAAATACATTCTATTAGTAATAATATTGGTATGGCTATATCTAACTATACAAACTACATTTGTGAGATGGGAATACCCCTTTAATGTCCTCTACATAATAAATGCTATTTGCTGGAGTGAACTCCTTTAAGATGACAGCCATTAAAGGCCAGTGTTAGGGATCCCTGGCTGCCATTGCAACTCTTGATGATACTGTTGCAATTTATATATTGATTGTTGGTAAGGACAGACTGGGAACTCAGAGTGGCCCTGGAAAAAAGTGGCCCCATTTTGTAGGTGGATACAAACTGACAGAAGACAGGGCCAACACAAATAGGCAGGGCCAGCAATTATACCACCTCAACAGAGCCAAATACCACAGTGCATCACAAAATACTGACCTGGCAGCACAAAATACATCCCCATCCCTGGCTGTGAGGAGGGCTCAGGTGGCCCCCTTTGCTTATTATAGTTTATTGGCCTTTTTCTTAAATCCAGCTTTTTGCAATAGGCCAAAATAACACATTTTGGCACGTTTGTGCCCTACAAACCTATGGCCACTGTTATCACCTGGACATTTGCTTTATACTGTCGACAAGGGCGGACTGAGAACCAAAAGGCAATTTTAGCCCCTCTGGGGGTAATTCTTTTTTATTATTGCATTGTATTCATTTTGAGCTAAAAATCATTTTTTAAATTGATCTTTATTACAAATATGGAGCCCTTTTTTTCTGTACAGAGCTGAGATGCTGTAATAGAGGGATCTGAATTTTCTCTCTCTTCTGCCAGCCAGCTAATCTGACGGGCTCTTCATCTCTGCTCTCTGACATTATAAATACTCATAATAGCTCTTTTTACTTATCATACTAATAAGAATGTGGCTAGTAATTTAGAGATAAGGGTTATTAGAAGGCACAAAGTGAAAGTGATATTACCAGTCACACAGCTAGAAAAACAGTTAAAGCTTTGTGACAGAATGGCTCAATATTTTTAATAAAGGCCAACTGAAAATATGATTTTTAGCCCAAAATGAGTAAAACGCAATCATAAAATAAATTGCCTCTGAAGTTGTACATAGCCTTTAAAGTGGCCCTGGAAAAAAAAACTAAAAGTGGTCCCATGTTGTAGGTGGGTTCAAATTGACAAAAGGCAGAGCAACCCAAGTAAGGCTACTTGCAGACTTGCGTTAGCAGGATCCGTTTGTGAGATCCGTCATGATAATACAACCGTCTGCATCCATTGTGAATGGATCCGTTTGTATTATCTTTTACATATCAAAGACGGATCCGTCTTGAACTCCATTGAAAGTCAATGGAGGACGGATCTGTTTTCTATTGTGTCAGACATAACGGATCCGTCCCCATTGACTTACATTGTGAGTCATGACGGATCCGTTTGCATCAGTTTCTTCATGCGGACACCAAAACGCAGCAAGCAGCGTTTTAGTGTCCGCCTCCAAAACGGAATGGAGACTGAACTGAAGCAAAACTGATGCATTCTGAACGGATCCTTTTCCATTCAGAATGCATGAGGACAAAACTGATCAGTTCAGGACCATTTGTGACAGCTTGTGACGGATCTCACAAACGGATCCTCCAAACGCAAGTGTGAAAGTAGCCTAATACATCCCCAGCATAACCAATTACAGTACAGCACAAAATATGGCCGCTCCCGCTGCTGTATTCAACTGTGTCACTGTACTGAGGATGGCCATACAGTTGAAATCAAGAGGGCAGCTGTGGTGGCTGGCCTAGTGCATAAGTACTTGATGTTTCTAGTATTAATTAATGATGAGAGCATCAGATCATTATGCACCCATCCCGCGTCCTTGATCATCATCCCACCAGGAAATTTCCCTGTAGGGTCTATCGATGTCCACAGTTGTGTGAACCTATGCATATTTAAGGGCTAGTTCACACTAAGGTTTTTGCCTGTGGATTTTGGTGGCAGATATTGAAAGGGATGGCTGCTGCCACTCATGTTTATTAGTGTTTAGGGAATTAAGCTTCAGATCAGAGATCTGAAGTCGATTTGTCCAAACACTTCGGTTTTAAAGGAAATCTGTCACCAGCATAATTGCTATTGAAGTAAAGCCATGGTCTAATAGAACTTAGTACTATATTTCCAGATGTGCCTTTGTTTCAGTAATAGATGTTTCCTATCTTCTGAAAATCCAGTTTATTTGGTATGCAAATGAGCCAGTAAGATGCCCAGAGGGGCGTCACTCTTGCAGGAAGGAGCCCAGGCACACCTCCTGCTAGTGCCTAAGCCCGCTCTCATGCTGGGAGCAGGGAAAAGAGTTATGGCTTGAATGTGATGTAGGAGGTGTGCCTGGGCTCCTTCCTGCAAGAATCACTCCCCTCTGGGCACCTTACTGGCTCATTTGCATACCAAATAAACTGGATTTTCAGAAGATAGAAAACATCTATTGCTGAAACAAAGGCACATCTGGAAATAAGGTACTAAGTGCTATTAGGCCATGGCTTTACTTCAATAGTGATTATCCTGGTGACAGATTTCCTTTAATGCTGTAGGCAGTGGCTGCTACCAAAGCGGACTTCGGATTGCTATTTTAAAATGTTTTTAAAGGCACAAATATTTTAAAGACGAATCTCTAATCCGATGCGTGATTCACTCAACACTAATGTTTATCTTCCACACCAAGAAAGGGCATATCCTTTCTTACAGAGGTGCCGGCACAGATGTCTCCGGCTATCACTGTGGGTTAGCTCCATTCAATGGGGCAAAACCTCAAGTGGGTCCACCACATTCAAACTGAAAAACATCATGTGAACTAGCCGTAAAAGTTTGTTTGCTGACATGGCTACTTATAGGTATGATATATGAGATATGCTAATGTAATACTTATTTATAACTACATTGTAAATTGGAAAATTTTTGTTAAAAGTATTCCGATATCTCATTATATTATTTCATTGCACTTCCCAGCACTTTTGTCTTAAATATGCCTTAATGAAATCATTGTCACAGGTATGTCTTAAAGGGGTTTTCCCATCTCAGACAATGGGGGCATATCGATCCTAGAACGGAGCCCTAAAAGTTGCGGTGGGTGAACCGTGCATGCGCAACCGCCTTCTATTCATTTCTATGGGGCAGCCACAAATAGCTTGTCGACCCCATAGAAATAATGGGAGCGGTCGGCATGCAAGTGCAGTGTGCTCCCTTTTACTACTAATGGGAGAGCACCTGGTGGTGGCCGGACCCAGGGAAACACAGAGTCCTCCAACCACCACCTTTCCCGCTCTGTTCTTGGTGTAGATGTGAAGGTGGGACCTGCACCTATCAGACAATGAGGGTATATCCTAGCGATATGCCCCATTGTCTCAGATGGTAATACCCCTTTAAAGTCTTAAGCTTTTAAGAACTATCTATACAAAGTGAACTAAAGTTCTTTATGGATTTAGCGTACTAATATCTGTGAGTGAGGTTATACTCAAATGATGGTGAAGATCTTCCCATGAATATTAGTTTTCCCAGGAAACGGCATGGTTTACTCCATCTATACTTTTCCTTCAACCATGAATTTTGTACAATAGCAATGTAACACTGAACATATTTTGTAATTGTTGCTGACCCGATGCTTAATTTTTCTTTGCAGAATATTGAACATGAGAACTGTGACAAAGTGACCATACAGAACAATCTGTGCTTTGGAAAATGTAACTCTCTGTATGTACCAAACCAGATAGATCGGCTCAACATATACTCCCACTGTCTACCCTTCAAATTTACAATGAACCACCTGAAACTGAACTGCACAGGATCCAGTAATGTGGTGAAAGTTATAATGATGGTGGAGGAGTGCAAGTGTGTGGTTCACAGCCGCAACCACCATGTAGTAAATAAGGTCAAGGGCAACATCTATGGACATCACTGAAGACATGGGCTGAGGGCAGCTTGCTAGAACTGACTGTTTTTGACCAATCGGATTTCCAGTATCTGCCAAAATGATTTCCCAACATGTTAGAAAATCATGTTGTAAGGCAACTGTTGAGAAAGAAGTTCTCATTTCCTGCAGTTGGCTGTGGACATATAAAGATACTGACTGATATTCACGGTGCAAATGGTGAGAAACGATGAGTGATTAACGTCTGTCATTTTTACTGTTGTTTTCTAACTTTTGTTTAAGAGTACTGAGAAAACACTGAATGTCCCTTATGTAAGATAGTGTAAATTATTCAGCTTTGATATCTATGTGTAATGAGGTGACATCTTCGGACCCTACACAATTGGCGTGTGAATACTGCCTGCTTTAAGTTGAAGTCGGTGAAGTTTCTTTTTCTTGTTCTCTATTAAACACCTGTATAACATGGTTGTATTTTCAGTTTCAAGTTCTCTGTAAAGACCTCTTTACACAGGACGATACAGCAGCAGATTGTCAGGAAGGAAGCGTTCCTTTCCTAAATGGACAGGTTTAGGATAGTTTCACACTAGCATTACTCAACCGAATCCTGGCATATTTGTGGCCAGATTTCCGCCAGATACCATTATAGTCAATGGAGCCGGTGGGAATCTTGGCAACATCTGGCTATGCCGGTCCAGGGAGAGCTCCAGCAGGCATGGCACTCCGTACACTGTATATGTCCCGATTAGAGATGAGCGAACGTGCTCGTTACGAGCACTGTATCGCTCGGCTCCCGTGCGAAATGCCCGCAGGCATTGCGGGTCCATCCTCAGCTGCCTGTAAGTCAATGGGGACGGATCGTTTGGTATGAGTGTCATACCAAACGATCCGTCCTCATTGACTTACATGCAGCTGAGGATGGATCTACAGTGCCTGCGGGCATTGCACAGGGGAGCCGAGCGATACAGTGCTCGTAACGAGCACGTTCGCTCATCTCTAGTCCCGATGCCTGCTGAAATACACTCAATGGCTGAGCATTATCCTCCTGAAAAATGCCCGGTGGAGGCCCTGCCAAGACAGGCAGCACCTGTGGCAGCAGGATGTCCTGCACGTATCGCTGAGCTGTTAGTGTAACTCATATCACTACTAGGGGGGACCGAATGTCCTATGTGATGGCTCCCTAGATCTCTCCACAGCAAAGGCAGGATAGAAGCGCTCACCATGAGACCTCCATACTCTAACTCGACTGTCCTCGGATCCCAAATAGAAGCTGGATTCGTTGTTACGAATATGATACGGTTACATTGTGCTGTAGTCCAGGTTTCTCATTCATGATACCACTGCAAAGGAAGGCTAAGGTAGCTGGTTGTCAATGGCAGGACATGTAACGGGTGCCATAACACCAAATTCCAGTCTGCTAAGGGCCTGGAAATGGGCCAGACAGAGACCAAGGTATGTAATAATGGGGCCACCTGTGTCTGGATGGTGGACAGCAAAACTGTGGGAGCTGCTCCCACTTGGCGGCAGATCATATGATCCCAAATACTGGAGGTCTGTCTATGCCATCCAGAGCCTGTTCACTATTGGGGTTATTTATCAAACTGGTATAAAGTAGAACTGGCTCAGTTGCCCATAGCAACCAGTGAGATTCCACCTTTCATTTTGGACAGCTCCTTTGGAAAATGAAAGGTGGAATCTGATTGGTTGCTATGGGCAACTAACCCAGTTCTACTTTATACCACTTTGATAAATGAACACCTATGTGTTCATGCCCTCACGTAACCACTGCTCTCAGCACCTCATAACGGCTAGGTCAGAAGGGTCTAGATCAGGGGCGCACAACCTTTTTTTGTCTGAGGGCCACATTGTCACATCGCTCTATTTCAAGGGGCCGCAAAGAAAAAAAAAAGTTGATCGGCGCTCATCGGCCTATTACACAGGCCAATGTAAAGTGACTTGGGAGGAATGGTCACTATCACAGTCATTCCTCCTTTATTTAGTTATATTGATTATCAGTATCACATCCCTGATTACACAGATAATACCGATGATCATACTGGCCAGTTATCATGAATGAGCGTTCCTATGAACACTTGTTCACAGCAATTGACCTGAATATCTCGCAGTTTAATAGGGGCTTAGAGATTTACCCAGTAAAAATGAATTTTTAACAAGTTCTTGCAGCCTAGCCCATGAAACCGAAGAGCACTGTTTTCACCTGTCAGTGCATGGCCATGGTCACATGCACCTCTCCAGCCAATCACTGGCTTCAGCGGTAATGTAGCCACACATGAAGCCAGACTAGAGCGGTGTATGTGACCATGGCCATGACAGGTGTAATAGTGCAGGAACCGGATGATGAAGGCAGAGGGGGCCAGGGCGCCATGGAGCAGGTAAGTATGAATCTTCTGTTTCAGGGGCCATGCTGTAGGAAGTCATTTTTGCAGGAAAAGTGGTGACATCTCCTTCCTGCCTTCTATTCATAATCAGCGCTTTCCTTCACTGCAGAAAATGGCACTCACTGGTTATTACCACCTCCTGCCAGTTACAGGCGCCATGTAATAACCAGTAAACATTTTCCCTTACTAGTGGGGAAAGCGCTTATTGGTTAACAATTTAATCACCAGGCCTGAAGACACTTTTTTGTGATTTAGCGCAGGTGGTGGTTCAGACGGTTGTTGGGACTACCAAAATAATTTCTGCAACAATTTTTCACTTGACACATAGGGCCTTATCATTTATTTTTTAGTTTTATTTGAGGGAAAATGTACAAAACATTTTTTAAAAGTATTTTTTTCAAACTATACCTCTTTATTCTTTAAATATGCAAACTGACACCACTACAAATTAGTTCCCTATTTTGTTTCGATCGTTATGTTATATAATATGTATAGTTTCACGTGAATGGGGTGATACTGGCTATGTTTTTTTTTTATCTTTTCTTTATATTTTATTCATATTTTATTGTATTATTTTTTTTTATAATTGGTTTATTACTTAATATTTAAATATATTTTTGCCACATATGTCCCCTAAGAGGTCATAAAAAGACTGTTGGAGGACAATGAACAATCTACTATTTTGCACTTTTTATTTTTTATTTGTATTTTATTATTTTTATTTGTTTTATTTTCAGAACACTTTTAAATTTGTTGAACACTTTTATTTGCAATTTTTCCTTTTATTTTTTTTCATTTGTATTTTATTTTTTAATAATTTTCTATTTTTTGCCACATATTTTATTTCTTTTTTTATTTTATTTGTGTTTTACTATATTTTTTTTTCAATTTTTTTAAATATTTTTTTAACTTATTTTTTTAATATATTTTTTTCCACATAATTTGTCCCCAAGAGGTCACTGAAAGACCTATGGGGACACAGACTTTTTTTTCACTATTTCCACTGTAACTGGGGCATCCAAAGGAGCCCCAGTTACAGGGGAAACCAGCCTGCTTTGGGGCACTGTACATAGGCAGAGCTGATCTGGGTCTCCTCACCCAGCAGCTCTGCGCTCCTCTGCCCCAGGTCCACCCTGTACAGTGCGCTGCTCACATATCTGAGGAGAAGGCAGAAGCGTTGATACACTGCTTCTGTCTTCTCCTCGTCTCCTCTGCGCTCCGGGACCCGTCCTGCTCCTGCTACAGCGCAGGAGCAGTAGCTGCAATCCCCTATCGTGCAGCGCTGTGGGCAGAAACACAGCTGATCTCACAATCAGCTGTGTTTCTGTCTAGGAGGACGGGGGCCGCAATCTTTGGCTCTGGGGGCCGCATGCGGCCCGCGGGTTGTGCACCCCTGGTCTAGATGGTGGGTAATTTGTCAAAACAACCATCCTGCTTCTCACAGTCCAATGATTCGCCCCTTCTCAAAGTCTGACAACTGGGCAAAATGTCTTCAAGAGTGCTTCATAGAGGTACACTACCCAAAAGTAGCCTCTGAGAGCCTTTTTATCGGGCAGCAGGGGAGGCACTTTTATGCCCTCCTGTAATCATTTACATATCTGTCCCAGACATAACTGCATGTCCTGTTTTGCAGCTATCTAACATTTCTACCTGGGTGGGTTATTTTTTTGTAAATGAGCTTAGCTGATCAGTGAGGGCGCTGGGTGTTGGCCCTCCAACAGTCTGAGGGCTCATGCACATGACCGTATGTATTTTGCAGTCCGCAAAAACGGATCAGCAAAAAATACCGATAACGGAACAGGTGGCCACTAATAGAACAGTCCTATCCTTTTCCGTAATGCGGACAATAATGGGGCATGTTCTATTTTTTTGAAATACGGACATACTGAAACGGAATGCACACAGAGTAACTTTCGTTTTTTTTTTTGCAGACCCATTGAAATGAATAGTTTTGCATACGGTCCGCAAAAAATACGAAATGGACACAGAAAGAAAATAGGTTCGTGTGCATGAGCCCTGATAACCTATCCGAAGAATAGCTCATCAATATTTGTAGCCCCTTTAAGGCACTGCCATAATATTTCTGTACAAAGAGAGTCTACTGCTCTGTAGTAAAATCATGTGCCAGGGACTTTGTGTTCATGAGGTACTGCAATATTTTAGGACATAAAGGCAATGGGGGTGACAAGGGGTCAGCACTGTCACCTCACAGCAATTGGGCTTCTGGTTTGAAACTCGACTGATAACGTACGTTTGTAAGGAGTCTGGAGATGTGATGTGCCCAGGACACTACAGGCACCGAGGCACAGTATAGCGTCCATATGTATATGTGTATTATATGGTGAGTCAGCCGGCGCGGGCAGCAGGAACAGGAAGCCGTACTTTCCCCGTGTTGTCGTCGCTGTGGGGCGGTGCACGCTGTGTGCATCAGGAACAGGAAGCGGAGGGCGATATGAGGCAGCCGGTACCCGCTGTGTGAGGGGAGAGAGTGCTCGGTGAGTGTCGACCATGGAGACCAGTGCGTGTGGTCTAGGGAGGGGTGCCATCCCTTGTAATGGGCTTAGTCCTGCTGAGAGCTCCAGGTGGCATCGCCCTCTTTCTTGGTCTGTGGCTGCAGTCTTCATCACCAAACTGGCACTATGTAACCTTCTCATGCCTAGCAAATAGCGAGTCATAGGAGGTGAATGAGCACAGAAATTGGAAAAGGGAAGGTGGTCAGGCTGTGTTGTCCCCAGGTCTGGTGTGTAGGGTAATGTACCCATAGGTTTCTGTGGGGTACACATATGCCAGGTGTTATGCTATATGAGACTGTAGATCAAAAACGTATATACAAGTCACCCCCAATTATTGCAAAACAGGGCGCTATGCTATATGAGGCTTCAGAGCAAAAATGTATATAGAAGGCACCCCCAATTATTGCAAAACAGGGCGCTTGTCTGACGGCCGAGCCTCTGATTCATGACCCTCAGGGTCCTGTAGCCTGGGGATCAGCATCCTCTGGCACAAGAGCTGTTCAGAGACTACAACTCCCAGAACGCTCCAGTCACTTCTATGGGAGTTAGAAGAACAGATTAAGCATGGTTGCACACTGGGAGTTGTAGTTTCACAGCAGCTGGAGTGTCGGAGGTTGGTGATCCCTAGATTACAGGAACCTCAGAGTCAGGGCCCTGCTGTAGTCTAATGATACTATTGAGTCTCCATTGAGTTTGGTGGAGCCTACACATTCCTAGACCACCACCCGTCTCATCTTGTCACAAGTGAGGTCCACATACCTCCACACCCACCTACTCATTACCTGACACCAACTGTATGTGCGGCGGTAATGAATAGTAATAGGTGTGGTGGATAAGGAAATAAGTGTGCTGTGCAGTGGTTGCCTGGGGCATGGCTTGGGACATTGTTGTAGTGTGGAAACCATGGTTGATATGTTGTAGAGACTAATCTCCATTCCACACCACTGGGAATGTACAGGTCTGTTACTACATCTTGTACATTATTCACTTCAGAGCGTCTCATTCATAATGATCAGAATGTTACGTGAAACGGAAGCGTCATTCAAGAGGTCCTCTGCCCATATAATCCCAACTTTTAAAGAGTTTTTCTAGTATTTAGAGATTGATGTCCAATCTGGATTAGTCATCAGTATCAGATCGGCGGGACCGTCCTGCACACCCACTAATCTGCTTTTTCAGGCGGTGCCAGAAAATGGACATGAGGCAGAACTGATGAATCCAAGTGAGGTGTATCAGGCTTCCACCAATTTGATATTGGTTACCTATCCTGAGGACACATCATCAGTATCTAAGTACCAGAAAACCGCTTTAAGATTCCTCCAGGAACGTACAGGCTAGCACAGTAATCTATATTGGTCCTTTTCCAGGCTGACCTGAGCATGCATGTTGTGCGCATTCAAGGATCACTTACCTCACAAAGAACCTAAGTGCCGAAGTGTGTAACGGGGCTATTCCATGAAAATTGTTAGTCATGATGAGTGTTGAGCGAAGTTCGGCGTACAAGGTTCGGGTTATCTAAGAATTCCGTTATGGATTCCTCTACCATAACTTATAGCCTGTGGTAGTGGAATCCATAACAGAATTCTTAGATAACCTGAACCTTGTACACCGAACTTAAAAACACAAGTTCACTCATCCCTAGTCGTGATCCATTCTTTATCACCTATCCTGCCAAGCGATTTTAAAGGACCTATCTGGGATTCTGATATTGATGGCCTATCCCTAAGAGAGGTCACTAATATCAGATCAGTGGAGGCACCCAGCACTTTGGGCACCATGGCGTCCTCGAATCTTACCAATCACAGCTCTGTACATTGTATAGCGGCTGTGCTTGGTATTGCAGTTCAGGCCCGTTCACTTGACAGACACCTAGGCCACGTAACCGTGGCCACAGTGACTTCACTGGCCTAGGAAGAGGCCTAAGCGCTCATGAACGATGATCTCGGATGCTGTGAGTTCCAGCCCCACCGCTGGTTTACTGTCCTGTTCTCAAATAATTTGATCAGTATGAGACAGTAGAGCTTCAGTCGGGATGGAGCTCACAGCAGCATAGATTATCATGAGGCTGTGAGTTCTCGTCAGTCTGGGAAATGTGGCCGTTGCATGGATTGTATTTCTCAGACGCTCACTCTTGTAAGGCTGCATTCACACGATTGTGGGATGGCCGTGCCCATTTTGCAGACTGCAAACTGCGGATCTGCAAAACATGGGCGTCTGCCGTGTGCACTCCACATTGCGGTACAGACCCGTTGACTTCAATGTGTTTGCAAGATGCGGCAGAAGATAGGACATGTCCCATCTCTTACTGCGTGGAGGCACAGACCGGAAGCACATGGAAGGACTTCTGTGTGCTTCTGAGTCCGTGCCGCAAAAGACAGGACAATGGGTCAGCTCTGTGATGTGGAGACCACACAGTCGATGCCTTTGGTTTGTAGACTTGCGGTCTGTAAAATGGACATGGCGGTCCCACGGTCATGTGAATGGGCAACATCTATGTAGATTCTGCAGACTGATCCAGACCCATTCAACTTGACTACTTTTTTGCAGTGCGGAGTCACGGACAGAAACCGCACGGAGGCACTCTGTAGTGGTTCCGTTCCTCTGTTCTGCACTGTGCCTTCCAGATTGCGGACTCGTTCAAGTGTGGGGTGCACACGGCCGGTGCGCGCATATTGCGGACCTGCTGCTTGTGGGCCGCAATACAGGCATGGCTGGGCAACGGCCGTGTGCATGAGCCCTAGCTCTGTAACAATCTATAGTAGTATAGTGTATGTCTCCATCTGTTCATGGAGCAGCTTCTGTCTGCTGATTCCTTGTGAAACCTGTCGGGCTGGATCACACTGACACGATATACAGTGCACGAATGTATGGAAGAGGGCTCAGCAAAAACACGTGTTACCAGGCGAAGCTGTATTACATAACGCCATGTTCACACGGGGCTAGATACCGCAGCTCGCTGGGCTATTTTGTCTCAGATCCCATTATAGTCATTTGACAACTCCGGTGCTCCTGTTTTTTTTGTTGTCCTGCTATAATGGAGCAGAATGTAAATGGAAGCCCCCGGTGTGAACACGGCCTAATGTGCTCTGAATAACTGTAAGGAAGTTGTGACATTTCATATGCAGTTGCGGAATTAGGGTACTTTCACATGTTGTATTTTCGTTGCGGCTGCCTCTCAGCAGGGGTTAACGTGCTGCGTCCGGATCCGCGGCCCGCCCCCATTACAGTGACTGGGGCCGGAGAGTGGCTCAAATGTGCACCTGTGACAGAACGGATCCTGCGGGACCCTTCACCCACAGGATCCGTGCTGTCGCTAGTGTGAGACTGGCCTAAGACATGTGGTCAGGTTACTCAGCTGTATATCTTGTGTGTCCAATGTGCAGAATACAGGGAACCTGGTATAAAGTTTGGGGGCACTGAACCACCAGCCTCTTTCTAAAGATGTCCCAATAGTAACCTGCTGCTTTACAAGTATGTAGTAAGAGGACTCCTGTGTTTCCCAATATCAGTCTGGCATCTTCAGGCTCCATGCAGTACAGTAAAGTGTCAACTTAATCTGCCGGGATTTTTCAAATGCGCCGTCATGGGATTCATATTAGTTATTAACTATTTTTGGTGGGAGGAATGTAAAACCGGTTTCCACACTCCTGATATTGATGTCCTATCCTCAGGATAGGTGATTAATATCTGATTGGTGAGGGTCTGACACCCTATAACCCCATGATCAGTATTATCTGATAGGTGAGGGTCTGACACCCTGTAACCCCCATGATCAGTATTATCTGATTGGTGAGGGTCTGACACCCTGTAACCCCATGATCAGTATTATCTGATAGGTGAGGGTCTGACACCCTATAACCCCATGATCAGTAATATCTGATAGGTGAGGGTCTGACACCCTGTAACCTCATGATCAGTATTATCTGATTGGTGAGGGTCTGACACCCTATAACCCCATGATCAGTATTATCTGATAGGTGAGGGTCTGACACCCTGTAACCCCCATGATCAGTATTATCTGATTGGTGAGGGTCTGACACCCTATAACCCCATGATCAGTAATATCTGATTGGTGAGGGTCTGACACCCTATAACCCATGATCAGTAATTATCTGATAGGTGAGGGTCTGACACCCTGTAACCCCCATGATCAGTATATCTGATAGGTGAGGGTCTGACACCCTGTAACCCGCCATGATCAGTAATATCTGATCGGTGAGGGTCTGACACCCTATAACCCCCATGATCAGTAATATCTGATAGGTGAGGGTCTGACACCCTATAACCCCATGATCAGTAATATCTGATTGGTGAGGGTCTGACACCCTATAACCCCCATGATCTGTAATATCTGATAGGTGAGGGTCTGACACCCTATAACCCCATGATCAGTATTATCTGATTGGTGAGGGTCTGACACCCTATAACCCCATGATCAGTAATATCTGATCAATGAGGGTCTGACACCCTATAACCCCCATGATCAGTAATGTCTGATTGGTGAGGGTCTGACAACCCTATAACCCCATGATCAGTAATATCTGATTGGTGAGGGTCTGACACCCTATAACCCCATGATCAGTAATATCTGATTGGTGAGGGTCTGACACCCTATAACCCCATGATCAGTAATATCTGATCAATGAGGGTCTGACACCCTATAACCCCCATGATCAGTAATATCTGATAGGTGAGGGTCTGACACCCTATAACCCCATGATCAGTAATGTCTGATTGGTGAGGGTCTGACACCCTATAACCCCATGATCAGTAATATCTGATTGGTGAGGGTCTGACACCCTATAACCCCATGATCAGTAATATCTGATTGGTGAGGGTCTGACACCCTATAACCCCCATGATCAGTAATATCTGATAGGTGAGGGTCTGACAACCCTATAACCCCATGATCAGTAATATCTGATAGGTGAGGGTCTGACACCCTATAACCTCCATGATCAGTAATATCTGATAGGTGAGGGTCTGACACCCTAAGAACCCCCATGATCAGTAATATCTGATAGGTGAGGGTCTGACACCCTAGAACCCCCATGATCAGTAATATCTGATTGGTGAGGGTCTGACACCCTATAACCCCATGATCAGTAATATCTGATTGGTGAGGGTCTGACACCCTATAACCCCATGATCAGTAATATCTGATTGGTGAGGGTCTGACACCCTATAACCCCATGATCAGTAATATCTGATCGGTGAGGGTCTGACACCATATAACCTCCATGATCAGTAATATCTGATCGGTGAGGGTCTGACACCCTATAACCCCATGATCAGTAATATCTGATCTGTGAGGGTCTGACACCATATAACCTCCATGATCAGTAATATCTGATCGGTGAGGGTCTGACACCCCATAAAACCCATGATCAGTAATATCTGATCGGTGAGGGTCTGACACCCTATAACCTCCATGATCAGTAATATCTGATCGGTGAGGGTCTGACACCCCATAAAACCCATGATCAGTAATATCTGATCGGTGAGGGTCTGACACCCTATAACCTCCATGATCAGTAATATCTGATCGGTGAGGGTCTGACACCCCATAAAACCCATGATCAGTAATATCTGATCGGTGAGGGTCTGACACCCTATAACCCCATGATCAGTAATATCTGATCGGTGAGGGTCTGACACCCTGTAACCCCCCATGATCAGTATTATCTGATTGGTGAGGGTCTGACACCCCATAAAACCCATGATCAGTAATATCTGATCGGTGAGGGTCTGACACCCCATAAAACCCATGATCAGTAATATCTGATCGGTGAGGGTCTGACACCCTATAACCTCCATGATCAGTAATATCTGATCGGTGAGGGTCTGACACCCCATAAAACCCATGATCAGTAATATCTGATCGGTGAGGGTGTGACACCCCATAAACCCCATGATCAGTAATATCTGATCGGTGAAGGTCTGACATCCGGCACCTCCGCCGATCAGCTGTTCCCTGCAGCCTGGCACTAGTCTATTGAATGGAACAGGAAGCATAGCTCCGTTCTTAGTGTAGTGGCCGCACCAGGTTACTGCAGCTCAGCTCCCATTTACTTCAATAGAGGTCGAGCTGTAGTAACCCAGCATGGCCACTACACTGTGAATGGAGCTGTGGGGAACATCTGATCGCTGGGGGTTGTGGTGTGTCAGACACTCCCCGATCAGATATAAATGACCTATCCTGAGGATAGGTCATCAGTACCATTAGCCTGGATAACGCCTTTAAAGAAGAAAAGCCTATTCCAGACAGACTCGTTGCCTGGGGTTTACATTTCCAGTAATGTAACGTTATCCCTTATCCATAGGATAGGGGATAACTATTAGATGCAGTATCCCATGGAGCCTCCAGAAACGAACAGAGCGGCTGGTCAGCCATATGCGCAGGCACTCCCTTCATTTCTATGGGAGTTCTGGAGATGGCCACGGTTGCTCTTTTTATTTTGGGGGGCACAGGGTCCCTGTTCTCATGATCAGTGGGGGTCCCATTGTTACAAGACTCATTGAACTAAACATTTATCCTCTGTTCTGTGGAGAACTTTACATAACCGGAATACCCCTTTAATCCTAGGCTGAGGTTAAAGTGACTGGTAGACAGACCAGCACAGACACTGAAATGATTTACTGAAGTTCCCTTCCAGGAGGTCCGGAGGCTTCCTTTATTTTTGTACATAAGAGGGACATCCCCTTACATACATACTAATTGGACATGGCAGAACGTTACCAACAGATCAGAGCGAAGAAAAATCCATGATGCATGAATACTGTAATTGCTCGTGGAAGGCTGAGATCCTGCTAGATATAGCTGTGGAAGCTCATGTAGTGTGATAGGCCTGGTACTCTAGTAACCCTCTAAACTGCCCCACTGGAACACAGTTTGTACGCTAATTATTAATTTACCATGTCACTATATTTTTCTTAAAAAATAGGCTAATAATTCATCTTCTGATCACTTCTCAGTAGTCACTACCTTTTTATGTCACCCCCACTTCCTCATTGATTGTCCATAAAATGTCCGTTCCTCCTTTGAAATACTTTTCTAACAAATTTTGGTCCTGTGTCTGGAGGAGAGTAGAACTTCTGATTGACAGCAGTGGATTTGATTTTGTTGCTGTTGAGGAACTTTGTTACTCTTTTCTCTAAAGCTCCTATAAATTCCTATTCCTCACATCAAGTGGTGTCCCCCCCACAGGGCCCCTCCAGTAGTGGTGTCCCCCCCACAGGGCCCCTCCGGTAGCGGTGTCCCCCCCCCCCCACAGGGCCCCTCCGGTAGCGGTGTCCCCCCCCCCCCCCCACAGGGCCCCTCCGGTAGCGGTGTCCCCCCCCCCCCCCCCCGCACAGGGCCCCTCCGTAGCGGTGTCCCCCCCCCCCCCACAGGGCCCCCTCCAGTAGCGGTGTCCCCCCCCCCCCCCCACAGGGCCCCTCCGGTAGCGGGTGTCCCCCCCCCCACCAGGGCCCCTCCTCCGGTAGTGGTGTCCCCCCCCCCCCCACAGGGCCCCTCCGGTAGCGGTGTCCCCCCCCCCCCACAGGGCCCCTCCGGTAGCGGTGTCCCCCCCCCCAGGGCCCCTCCGTAGTGGTGTCCCCCCCCCACAGGGCCCTCCGGTAGCGGTGTCCCCCCCCCCCCCCCCACAGGGCCCCTCCGGTAGCGGTGTCCCCCCCCCCCCCCCCACAGGGCCCCCTCCGGTAGCGGTGTCCCCCCCCACCCCCCCCCCCCCCACAGGGCCCCTCCAGTAGTGGTGTGGTCCCCCCCCCCCCCCCCCCCCCCACAGGGCCCCTCCAGTAGTGGTGTGTCCGTCCCCGTCCCCCCCACAGGGCCCCTCCAGTAGTGGTGTGTCGTCCCCCCGTCCCCCCTCTACAGTGCCCCTCCAGTAGTGGTGTGTCGTCCCCCCCCCCCCCCCACACACACACACACAGTGCCCCTCCAGTAGTGGTGCCCCCCCCCACAGTGCCCCTCCAGTAGTGGTGTCCCCCCCCACCCCCACAGTGCCTCCTCCAGTAGTGGTGTGTCGTCGTCGTCCCCCCCCCCCCACACACACAGTGCCCCTCCAGTAGTGGTGTGTCCCCCCCACACCGTGCCCCTGCCCCTCCAGTAGTGGTGTCCCCCCCCCCCCCCCACACAGTGCCCCTCCAGTAGTGGTGTCCCCCCCCCCCCAGTGCCCCTCCAGTAGTGGGTGTCCCCCCCACACCCCCACAGTGCCCCCCAGTAGTGGTGCCCCCCCATAGTGGTGCCCCTCCCCAGTAGTGTGGTGTCCCCCCCCCCCCCCCCCCACAGTGCCCCCCCCAGTAGTGGTGTCCCCCCCACAGTGCCCCACAGGCCCTCAGTAGTGGTGTCCCCCCCCCCCCACAGTGCCCCTCAGTAGTGTGTCCCCCCACCCCCACAGTGCCCCTCCAGTAGTGGTGTCCCCCACCCCCACAGTGCCCCTCCAGTAGTGGGCCCCCCAGGGGGTCCCTCCCACAGTGCCCCTCCTTCTCTCCCCAGTAATATCCCCCAATCTCCCTCATAGTACTCATCCCCCCTTGAGTTAAGTCCCCCAAAGTGCCTTTTCAGTACTTATGTCCCCCAGTGCCCTCTGCAGTGCTCTCCTTCTTGGTAGTAATGGGCATTGAAGACAAAAAAAAAAATGATGCCCACCTGTATCCTGTTCACTGGCATTCACAATGTAGGCCGCAACTCCGTCTGGTCTACAGCTTGGGATAGTGGGATCCGGGTGGCCAGACATGCACATACGTCACTGTGCTGCATCCCAGCAAAGACAGGTGTGAAGTCGTTGTCACACCCTCCTGTGCTGGGATTTACCGCCTCATAGGCCTCAGGCCTGCTAGGCCTATGAGGGTGGTCAGTGGGGCAAGGAACTATCTTCCCGTGTGTCGCGCCGCAGTATTCAAGTGCAGCACGGCGGGTCTAGTTGCAAATGGCGACAAGACAAAAAAGTCTTGTCGCATTTGCAATTTTTCAGTCACTTTGGTGACCATTTAGGTCGCCATCTGGAGCACCCCCAAAACAAATAATTTTTTAAAGAGTTTTTATTGCCCAAAAAAAGAAAAAAAAACATAAATTTGTCAAGCATACCATATTGTGAATGCCATAAAACCAAAACCCAAAAATCGTAGGTGGAATTGCAATGTTTTTTTACCAAAAATGAACCTTCACTTTAAAGTGTCACTGAGCTTTCACAAAACCTTATATGTCATAGCGACGTATCAAAGGTTTTGATTGGTAGGGGTCTGCGTGCTGAGACCCCCACCAATTACTAGAATGAGGAGAGAGACCTGCTTTCTTCACTGCAGGAGACCGGTTCAAAAGTTTGGTAAAAGCTCAGTTATCCTTAGGGATGCTCAACTAGAATGCCGTAATTGCTGTAGGCTGTCCAGGCATGCTGGGAGTTGTAGTTTTGCAACAGCTGGAGGATTGCAAGTTGAGCCTTCCTGCTTTAGAGGCTGGAACCCATTCAGTTAGATACGTTGTAATGAGACATCTGGTCAGTAGTGATACCTTTCACTTTCCACATTATATAATGTACGTTCCCTGTGTTTTATTACAGACGGTGATTTGGCTCAGATCTGGTCCTGGAAGAGATCAGACTATGAACAATGGGGCTTCCTATACACTTTGTTGTTGATCCACAGGGATGGTGCTGCGTTGGGGTTATATTCTTCATCTGGCTCTACAACACAGTGTTTGTTCCAAAACTCATCCTCTTCCCACGCTTTGAAGAAGGACATGTAAACGCTGCTGCAATATGGGGTAGGTTACGTCGTCACTTTTTTCTACATTTAGTAAGAAATAATTTTATGAACTTGTGGTCATACCTTTTCTTGTAACCTTTTCAGCATATGCCTTCACAGCCTATTAAAGGGTAAGTGCACATGTGGCAGATGTAGTAAGCAGCGAGTAGGCTGCGACGCTACTGCTAGTACTGCTGCCTTCGCAAGTTTCCGACCCTCACTGATCAGATACCGATGACCTAGCACAGCTATTATCCTTCTTTCTTCCCTGAGTAAAATTAAAGATTAAATGTAGCAAAAATAGATAGTGGTGTGATGTGTCATCTAGTTGCAGTATTCACAGTAGCCCTGCCCTTGCTGTAGTCACAGATCCTCTCAATCCACCCCTCCCCCCCACCTTAGCCATTAGTTACGATCAACCACAGCAGGGTTACATTACAGCCGTAATGTCCTCCAGCCTGTATATGTAATGTAGTCTACAGCGTGCACATAATTTGGTGATGATGGGATTTTACTGAATTTGTTTCAATTATTCCATCGAAGTATTCTCTCACGAGCATTAAGGGGTATTATCATCATAGACATTTATGGTATACCCACGAGATATGAGATAAATGTCCAACAGATGCGAGTCCCATCTCCGAGGCAGAACAGCAGTTTCCATATTAGTGATTAGATCTCCATTCTCCGTGTCCATCAGGTGACCACCTGTTGTGGATGATGGTAACAGTAGTGGGACCCGGACATTTATGGTGTATACGACTGACAGACTTTGCCTCCTGTTTTATAAAATAAATAATCACTTACCTCTCCTGCTCCTGGACGCTGACGCTCGCCGCCGACCGCTCTCTGCCTTCCTCCTGCACTGTGAACTGGCGCGCACAGCGTGAGGTCACAGAGAGCCCTCACACTGTGCACAACCCTGCACAGCCGACAGCCGAGCGGAGGAACAGGAAGCGGTGAGTACAGAGTCTTTACATCTTCCTGGTCCTCCGGTGCTAATGAGGGCTTCCATAATGGAAGCCCTCATTAGCATTTGCCTGACAAGACGCAGGGACGTTTTTCCCCCCACTTTTTTTGGGGGGGAGGGGAAATGCGTGTTATGGGGTCGAAAAATACGGTAAATGAGATTGCGGGCACACTTGGGTCTTGATGCCTGAGAGGACTGTAAAAGGGTTTCCAGTATTTTATGTTGATGGCCGATTCTTAGGACAGGGTAGCTCCGACACGGGAAATACACAGTTTAGACGGGCCAGGAAGCGTTCCTTCACAACAGTCGGCTGCTCGCTCAGTAAAGGAGACCGCTGTATTTACATGCAGAGATCACCTCCACAGTATGAGGATGAGCAGTCCTCGTCCCTTACAGCTGCATTGTTTAGACCGCACAATCTGCTGCCCAGAAACTGTGATCGGTGGCACCTACACGAATGACAGGATCACCCGATGAATAAGCATTGTGCTCGTTCATCGGGTGATCGGCGGCACATTTAGATGGCCAGATTATCTGTAACGAGTGTTCACAGGAGCGGTTGTTCCCAATGATCTGGACTGCAGCACTGCTTCCATTGAGGTGAATGGTAACCGGCTCCGTCCTCTACACCAAGGACATGGCGGAGTAGTTCCAGCTGATCATAGGGGGAGTTGTTGGAATATATTTGACAAGCCCTTTAAGACACCACTATTAAATGAGCAGTGCAAACGTGTGACTGCATATCATGGAAAGCTTGTAGCTGTGTAGTAAAGAAATTTATATTTATATTGCTGTGATTTTTTTTTTTTTTAAATATTTCTATGCCTTTCAGGTTATTATATGGCTTCCTTCTTTTGTGTGGTTTCACTTTTAAGAGCATCGACTGCAGATCCTGGTAAACTGCAAGATAGTCCAAAAATCCCTCTCACAGGTAAGGGTTGTAACCTAAAAAGTTACCTTCTATATGAGGACTGTGGTTATCCTTATAGTTAATGCTTGGAAGTTACAAGCCAGTAAAGTTAAAATGATTTAAAGGCTTTGTGTGACCTGAAGCCAACGATTATTATAAAATGTTTTACACGTCACCATTTAACCTCCCAGTACATAGAATATAGACATACAGGTTGTTAAAGAGTATCTCCGACCCCCAAAGCAATGTAATTTATGGCCCTGAAAAGGAATGAGCCCTGTGTACCTGTAGCAGTTAAGATGTATTACAGAGTGGTATATTTTGTAGCTATTTTCCCCAGCATGTATGAAGGTGACCTTATACTTTAGGCAGTAAGGCACCAAAGCTGACAACCACTAAGGTCGCTGTCACACATAATGGAAAAATCTAAACTCTCAACTGGACTTTTACAGAGGTGCTGATTTCTGTCTGGACTTTTACAGAGGTGCTGATTTCTGTCTGGACTTTTACAGAGGTGCTGATTTCTGTCTGGACTTTTACAGAGGTGCTGATTTCTGTCTGGACTTTTACAGAGGTGCTGATTTCTGTCTGGACTTTTACAGAGGTGCTGATTTCTGTCTGGACTTTTACAGAGGTGCTGATTTCTGTCTGGACTTCTACAGAGGTGCTGATTTCTGTCTGGACTTCTACAGAGGTTGGACTTAGAGTGCTGATTTCTGTCTGGACTTTTACAGAGGTGCTGATTTCTGTCTGGACTTTTACAGAGGTGCTGATTTCTGTCTGGATTTTGTTACAGAGGTGCTGATTTCTGTCTGGACTTCGTTACAGAGGTGCTGATTTCTGTCTGGATTTTGTTACAGAGGTGCTGATTTCTGTCTGGATTTTGTTACAGAGGTGCTGATTTCTGTCTGGATTTTGTTACAGAGGTGCTGATTTCTGTCTGATTTTGTTACAGAGGTGCTGATTTCTGTCTGGATTTTGTTACAGAGGTGCTGATTTCTGTCTGGATTTTGTTACAGAGGTGCTTGATTTCTGTCTGGATTTTGTTACAGAGGTGCTGATTTCCTGTCTGGATTTTGTTACAGAGGTGCTGATTTCTGTCTGGATTTTGTTACAGAGGTGCTGATTTCTGTCTGGATTTTGTTACAGAGGTGCTGATTTCTGTCTGGATTTTGTTACAGAGGTGCTGATTTCTGTCTGGATTTTGTTACAGAGGTGCTGATTTCTGTCTGGATTTTGTTACAGAGGTGCTGATTTCTGTCTGGATTTTGTTACAGAGGTGCTGATTTCTGTCTGGATTTTGTTACAGAGGTGCTGATTTCTGTCTGGATTTTGTTACAGAGGTGCTGATTTCTGTCTGGATTTTGTTACAGAGGTGCTGATTTCTGTCTGGATTTTGTTACAGAGGTGCTGATTTCTGTCTGGATTTTGTTACAGAGGTGCTGATTTCTGTCTGGATTTTGTTACAGAGGTGCTGATTTCTGTCTGGATTTTGTTACAGAGGTGCTGATTTCTGTCTGGATTTTGTTACAGAGGTGCTGATTTCTGTCTGGATTTTTACAGAGGTGCTGATTTCTGTCTGGATTTTGTTACAGACTTCTGTGCAGATTACATCCCCCATTGAAATGAATGGGGCCACTCTGCCGCAACACATCATTATTTACTCAGTGTTATTCTGGAGTGGAACACAGGGCAGGGGTTGACGCCTTTCAACCATATAGGATGACCTGGGGGAAATCTGTAGCGGATATTCTGGCCGATATTTCCGCCTCGTGTCAAGGCACCCTAAGCCGGTCTGCTTATGTGCAGTACATGTATATTGGATACGAGAACTGCATATGTAGAAGTCCACAAAAGACCTGACACGCATGAGAGGGAAGGCTTTGAATTCCAGAGACGATGATAGTGATGGTCTATAATGGTAAACTAGCTCTTGTGTACGGAAAATAATGTGTGAAAATAATATTGTGCGCTTCCGACTGTTCTCCGGGTAATACAGGACAGACTGCCCAGTAGCTACGTACCACTGACACAATAGAAGAGATGAAACCCCAGTGCGGCCTCCTGTAATTCACTATGTGAGCAGCATGGACATGGGCCAATCTGCACTGCATTAGGTCCCTAGGATATTTAGTAGGGCTTGTATATATCTGACAACATCTGAGAAAGCACATTTAAAGTAACACATAACATTAGGTGAATGCTGAACACTTACCATGTGTTTCTCTTCTTTCTATAGAAAAAGAATTTTGGGAACTGTGCAACAAATGTAATATGATGAGACCAAAGCGCTCTCACCACTGCAGTCGATGTGGGCACTGTGTCAGAAGGATGGATCACCACTGTCCATGGTAAGTGGCCGCCCTTTCACTTACTACCCTTTTAGATACCAGGCTACAATGAAGTGAACACCCTGATATCAGAAGACCATCCAAGTTTGCTGGCCTTCCATTTCTCCCCTACTTCTTTGATTGGATAGTGTCAGATTGTGCAAGGACACCCCCTCCCCCTAACTGGTAACACTAGCAATTCATTCATTATGCATGGCAGGATTAAAGGGGTTATCCAATTCTAAAAATGCCCCCACAATGCCCAGGCCCCTCCTATAGATCATACTTACGCCGCTCCCCAGCACTGTGGGGGCATTTTTAGAATTGGATAACCCCCTTTAATAAAGGAATACACATGACCGTCATAAGAATAGATGCTCAAGAACTGCAATAATAAGGGGGATGTAAGTAGTTACTAAATGGACATGGCCAGACATTACAGGTCCTCTTTGAAGTTGTATAAGAGAGTGTTGTTAGCTGACCTGAGTGTTTGACCACGTCTGCTTGGAGTTTTGACTTCCCATGCCTTTTCAGTAATTCACTGCTAAAGGCTGGAGCATTCATTGGTGGACATTCAAAATATTCACTATGCACATCACTTTCTGCCATGACCTGCAGGACACATTAGTAGGCAAGTACACAAACCTTTCCAATGGAAACATCCCAGTGAAGTAAGGGATCTTGCTATGCAGAAGTTGCATCATTACCATATTCTAGAACAAATGATTGTGACTGTCTCAAGAAATAATTCCATGGAACCGTTTTATGGAAAATGACATTAAGTTGTGATCACCCCTATTAAAAAGCATTTGCCTGTCTGCTTAGTGATCAGTGGTAACTAGAGATGAGCGAACGTGCTCGTTACGAGCACTGTAGCGCTCGGCTCCCCTGCGCAATGCCCGCAGGCATTGCGGATCCATCCTCAGCTGCATGTAAGTCAATGGGGACGGATCGTTTGGTATGACACTCATACCAAACGGATCCGTCCCCACTGACTTTCAGTCGGGTGAGGAGGACAGATCCGATTGGTATGAGTGTCATAGCAAACGATCCGTCCCCATTGACTTACATGCAGCTGAGGACGGATCCGCAATGACTGCGGGCATTGCGCAGGGGAGCCGAGCGCTACAGTGCTCGTAACGAGCACGTTCGCTCATCTCTAGTGGTGACCTTAACACGGGACAGCATTCATACAAACATTCATCCTGATAGTTTGCTTGATCCTTGGCCCATGTTAAAAGGCTATTACGCCCTGTTCACTCTAGCCTTTTTTTCTGGCTCTTTACAAAAGACAGTATAGAAATGTTAACGCTCCTGTTGATTTCAGTTGAATTTTTGGGCTGTCCATTCACGTCTGTTGGGTTCCATCTCTGTTGCTTGTGACTGGCAGAATAACCTTATCTGATATGTGATTCTACTTATGTGGAAAAAAATAAATAAAAAAATTCCAGTTTTGAGGCAGGTTTAATATTTCTCTAATATTTAGGACAGTGTAAACGGTGCAGTCTAAAGATAGGCCAAATCTGTCATTGATGATCATGCTATGGGTTGACTAGTTTTGCTCTAAATTTTTTGTCACAAGTTGATGTACCTTAAGCTATGTATAAAAGTGTCTACTGTGGTGCTAACCATGCTTGCCTGTATCCTTGCCCATTTTTAATTTAGGAAATCTCCCCAACATGTTTAGTTTTAGTATCTGTTTTAACACACACACAAAATGGATCCGTCATGATGTTTTTTCATTTGTGCAGTTATTAATAGCTGTGATTTTCCTGCAGGATAAATAACTGCGTCGGAGAAGATAACCACTGGCTGTTTCTGCAGCTTTGCTTCTATACACAGCTTCTTAGTGGCTACACGCTCATTCTAGATTTCTGCCACTATTATTACTTTTTGCCACTGAAAACCATCAACTGGGTATGAAGTATTTTTATTTTTATATTTCCTAATTCTAGATAGCTTCTAAAACATGCATTTTTCAGGTTAACAAAACATAATACAGAAATGATAGAGGGAGAGGGAGAGAATAGTAAAGGGGAATGTTTTATAAAAATCTTGCTATTGCATGTAGATGGATAACTATACATATGAATCATGTAGATCTTGCTCCGTCAGTCCCACCATTCAGAGAGGGGACTCTGATCCACCTTTTTTCAATTGCTGGAGGGGTTCATAGCTGTTGACCTCCATGCTATCCGATTTTATTACTTATACTTTGAGTTTTCTTCTAATAGGGGATAATTGAAGTTTGCAGCAGCTATTTTTACTGTGTATCACTTGCTACTTTTTGGGGTGTACTCGCTTTACCCTTATGGAGAGCAACTTAATTGTCGTGAGGAGACTTATAGGCCATATATGCTCCTCTGGAGTTCTGGGAAGAAAGGGATGCAAATGAGCTCTTAGCAAGCTCCTCCTCTGATATCCTATAAGTCAATGTTCACCCCTTTAAACAGGCCTTGAGACATGACTTCGGATATTAAGCCAGCATCTCATCTGCAGACAGCTGTTTCAGGGTGATTGCCCCTCAACAGTGCAGAGCAGAGAGTACTGACTTTGCCCCTCATCAGAGCAGAGATACTGGTTTAACTGGGTGAGAGGTCTATCACCCGAAACAGCTGTCTGCAGATGAGATGCTGGCTTACTTAATATCCAAGTCATGTCGCAAAGCCTGTTTAAAGGGCTGAACATTGACTTACAGGATAGCTGCCTTACATCTGGTGGCATCAGAGGCAGAGCTTGTTGAGGGCTCATTTGCATACCTTACTTCTTACTTTGTGTCATAGTGTATCCCTAGCTTTATCGAGAACTACATGTGAGATCACAGACCAGCATAGCTACAGCATTATTGTGACGTTCACTTGCTATTATTGGTACTTGCAGGATTTATTTGTATTCAGACATGAGCTGGTACTGCTTAGAATATCTACGTTTATGGGCATTGTCATGTTTGGAGGAATGTGTAGTCTGTTCTACACGCAGGTTGTCGGCATACTAACGGTAAGTCACTTTACATTTTATTTGACTTCATGATGGTTTACATATTACATGGGTTATATGGTTTGCATCCATATTACAGGGCTGAATTTGCTCATTCATCTCCATTATTCAGATATAGGGCCAATCCACACATCTGTCTGACATTGTGCTCCTCAAGTACTTCTTTCCTGAAGTCAAGAGGATTTATAAGAAAAAAAAATCTTGCTGAGTCTGGGTAGATCATCATGATTAGAGTAATGATCCTTCCTCTCCTCCTAGAATACTGAAGGATGCCGTCTGTACAAGCAGATTATCTGTGACCCAGATAAAGTAATTAGACTTTACCCAGACACTTGCATAGCATGGATCTGGTAATCTTATTTCCTAATGTTACAAACGTCTTTCTTTCATTAGAATGTGACCAGATGTTTCAGCTGGGTTACATCCTTCACACAGACTAATCTGGGGCCTAATTTTCAAGGATTATCATGATTTGTTATAAAGATAAATGATTAACCACTTAGGAAATGCAGGGGGGATATATAGGTCTGATTGTTATGATCTGTAGAATCATGTTCAGGGATTAGTCCGCTTCATTCATTAAAATGTCACTATAATAATATCATCAAAGGAAAGTTTGGATGTAAAGAGGTTGTCCAGTGCCTTTCAGGAGATCTCCTCTTTTCCAGCTCTTCAGCTGTCTTCACTGACCTTCCGGTCTCCACCTTTCATTGTCACGTACGTTGCTGCAGCCAATGATGTGCCTTAGCGGGGACCTAAAGTGCAGTGAAGACAGCCTGGGATCTAAGGAGTTGGAATGGTGGGAATCTATTTATAACCACATTTGAAAATGTCCAAACTTTTAAGATTGTAAAATATATATTGTGTGCGATGAGCAGTGTCAGAAAAAAATGGCCAATTTGATGTTTTTGGTCACCTGTTTGACCAAAAATTTGAATAAAAAAGGATCAAAAGGTAATATGTTCCCCAAAACAGTATCAATGAAATCTACAGTTCCTCCTGCAAAAAAACAAGCCCTCAGACAGCCCTGTAGATAGATATGAAAATGTTAAAACAAAAACGAAAAAAAAAAACCTGGCTGAATTTTTTTTTTTTTTTTCACCCCCACAAATATTTATTTATTTATGTATTTTTTTTATTTTTTTTACCTTTTTGCAGTACCGGATATGGTAAATGGTACCATTAAAAAAAAAAAAATACAACGTGTCCCACAAAAGCCCTCAGGTGGCTGTGCGAACAGAAAACTAAAAAAGTTGCTCTTAGAAGCCATGGAGGAACAAATGGGAGTGCAAAAACGGAAATAGGCAGTTTTAGCAACTATTCTTCTTGAAATAACAATTGAGGAACATCCTTTCTCGTAGCTCCACATTGTTCTCTTCCTCTGTTATTCCTCTTACTAATTTATCATTAACTTGGTAACTGGACGTTACTGTTCACTTTGTCTAGTTGTAGTGTGGAGTGCCCAGTGTTCCAGCACCCTCAGCTCAGATCGCCATTCTTTACTCTCAGTATAAGGGCCCATTCACACGCAATAGCGGATAAGAATAGGCATTTTGTATGGGGTGCCGGCAATGTGTGTTCTGCAAATTGCGGAATGGTTTTGCGGATCCGCAACAATATGGCTGTCTGAACGGCCCCTAACTTATTCATGCTACATGCATGCAATTATGGATTGTGGGCTATATCTCAAAAAGGAGCAGGGAAGAGTAGTCCTGGCTCTTCCAACATGTGACCTGAATGATGATTTTTGATGGCTTATTCTTCCTTCACTACTGGGGTGATTCCTCCCCTTCCCCTTTATTGATTGAAGGGGTTATCTGAGAAAGCCTTGGCCATTGGGAGGAAATATCACAACACAGCAAATGAACCAGTACTTCACCCTTAAATTCCCTGCCACCCCAGTGCTGATGTTCCGATATTTTCCACCAGTCTGTTTACTTGGCTGAAGCAATGATGTGACCACTGCAGCCAGTCACTGGTGTTGCCAGTCTTGAGCTCCACACCACTGAGGACATTGATTGGCTACAGCCAAGTAAACAGAGACCATTATCCATTATCTCGGGCAACCCCCTATATTGAATGTGTCGCCATGCAAATGCAATCCAATCTACAAGCAGCATGTTATAGAGCAGGAAGAGCTGAGCAGATTTATATAGAGATTTGTGGGAAAAGATTCACTCTAAGTTTAGGTGTCAAATGAACAGTCAAATTCAGTGATTGATGGCTCTCTTTCTGCATGCTCTTACACTTTAACTGTATATCACCCTGTAGGACTACATGTAGGACTGTAGGAAACATGATCCCTAAGAGGCTTAAATGTATAAATGACAAGTTACTGAATATTTTCCCACAAAACTATACATCAATCTGCTGAGCTCCTCCTGCTCTATAACATGCTGCCTGCGTTTTATGGTGACTGGTTTATTTTAACTGAATGAAAGTAATGCGCTATAAATGTGATTAACACAAAGCTCTAGTTAAATTATTGAATTAGTTATCGTGTTAGACGTGAATTGGATTTATTTAGGCCTCCACACAGCACAAGTTGCATTGTTTTTGAGCCAGCATCATAGATCTCCTGTAGGGTATTACTTGGCCGTCTTCCACGTTATCCATAGACACATGTGGTGGTGGTTTACATAGACATTGCACATTGCTGTGTTCTTGCTAATCCTAAAGTAATGAGCAACAGTGTTTTGGTCTTGTGACCCTTTGTAGGACTTGAGCTGTGTACTGACTTGATTTATCATTTCAAACATTGTCATCACGTCCCCCATTTTATGCTTTGATCATCGCACTGTAAGATAAACCATGGTTGTACACCAGTGGTGTGCGTGCTCTGTAGAAGAAACTGACAAATTCTTTTTGGCAGTAAACACTTAAAGGGGTTGTCCACACAGGGTTCACATCCACATTTATGCCATTTCTGTACCTATTAGAACCCACCTAACAATTTAAAGGGTGTGTGTCTCAGATGTTGCAAGCTGGGCACGGAAATGGCTGATCTGTGGAATTTGTCATTTTCATTTTGCACCATCTGTGACACGATCATTTCTACAAAACATCTGTAGGGTCAAAATGCTTACTGAACCCCTTGATAAATGTCTTTGGGGGTGTAGTTTCTAAAATATGTTCACTTCTTGGGGTTCCGTTTATTATTTCACTCCTGTAATTGTTGGCACAAGACGTGTAAATCACCACATTGGGCCTCAAATGCGCAGGGTGCGCTTCTAAAACTACGAAACTGCAATGACCTATCTGCTGTGCATTAACCTGGGCTGGACTCATTTTAATTCTTACACTTTTTTTTTAATTTTTTAATTTTCCATTCACACATTTTCATGAAGGCTTATTTTTGTGGGTTGTATTTTTATGACACTTTTAATTCACCATATCTTGTACTTGAAAACTGGAAAAAAAATGTCATTAGGGGAAGTTCAAAAAATACAAAAACTAAGGGTACATTCACACGACCATAAGTGTTTTGTGGTAATAGGGATACCAAGTGTGTGCATTCTGCATTTTGCAGGGCTGGTGCAATATAGAAAATGCAATTGCGGACAAGAATAGGACATGTTCTATATTTTTTGTGGAGCTGTGGAACAGAACTGCTGAGTTTTTAAGTTTTGCAATTTAAAGAAAAAAAAAAAACCCTTAAAAAAAAATAGTTTTGCACTGCCATATTCTGGCACCCAATTTCACCATGTGGTGCCCCTCCCTATGTCTAACCGCTCAGATGCTGTTTTCATTGACCATAGTGTGTGAGGGGTTAAATGACCTGATCAGCATACAATTTGCTCCCAGTCATTGCCAGCAGGTTTCATCCCTTTACACAGTACAATACAGCAGGCAGTTGACTGCTCCTCAGTGAAGGAGAAGGCTAGATTTACATGCAGTGATCTCCTCCACTGTATGGGGAGGTGCTAATGCAATCACTCCTTCCCATACTGACTCGTTGTTTGCCGGCAGCAGAGCGTGTTTACACAGCACGATCTGCCTCCAGCAAGCGACAATTGCCGCACAAATGATTTAATACCTGTAATTGCCAACACTTTTACACTGCCAGATAAACGCTAACGAGTGTTCCAGTGAACGCTTGTTAGCGATTATCTGCCAGATTCTTGGCCTACATAAAGGGCCCTTTATACAGCTGGCATCCTCTGCATATGGAGCAGGATCAGCTTGTGAGCCCACTCCATACATCCCCTAAATGCAAATGACACACAGTTCAATTTTGCCTTTAGGGGTTAATTTGTGCAACACTTTTGGGTTCAAAATACTCACTATACCCTTCAGTAAATTTTTTGAGGAATTTGGTTTCTAAAATTGGGTCATTTCCTAAGGATATTGCAGTACTTTGGATAAATTATGCAACAAAACCTGAGATTCTTTTTCTCCAATTATTAGGCTGGTTTCACACTTGCGTCTGCCGTGGGAACAGCTTGCCGAATCTAGCATTACTGGACACTGCCGGAATACTGTCCAGCCCCATTAACTATGAGATCCAGCAGTGATCCGGCAAATATGCAGAGAAACGGATGGACAAATACCACTGCACGCATTGGTTTTTGTCCAGCCGATTCCCCACGTTTTATGCCGGAACAGCCTGCCAGCAGTGTGAAATAGGCCTTACTTGCTAAACTGAAAAATTAGGGGTTAATTCTGCAAAAATCTTTCATTCGTTTCCCAATCTTAAAAAAAATCCTTGAAATACTGTAGGGTCAAAGCAATACTAGGTGAATTCCTTGAGGGCTTTAGTTTCCAAAATGGGGTTGTGACAACACCATTGGCACTGATGATAACATCTGGCCACTTGTGGGGTGGATTGTTCTTAATATGCGCCAGGTTTAGGATTTCATTGTTCGTCATTTTGGGGGAGGCAGTCGGGGACATGAGCTATTGTTTAATGTGTTTTTCCTGTAGCTGTCTGACTTCCACAGCAACGTTAATTAACTATGCGGGGCCTTTTGGTCTGACTAACAACAGGAAAGGACCTGCTAATTACATCACCTCTGGATTGCATTAGCCCCCCTGCTGTGTATTAGGAGACGTTCAGCCTGTCTAGCTGAAGTGGAAAAGTTGTGTCATTAGAATGACATTATGCTGTCAGATGGAACTGACAACCAATGATGGAACAGCCATGATTATCTCCCACCAATCAAATTTCAGAATGCACTGAAATGGTGGCTGAGGGAAATAAAAGGGCAGCTTCCCCTGTCATCAATGGATATTCTACAGGACTTCAGCCTAGGGACTACCGTTCCAGCTGGTGGACTTCAGAATTGCTCTTTTTTCCAACCTTGAGTCTACAGGTTCGGTTGGAGAGTCCTGGTTGGGACAATCAAGTCACCTGACCACATGCCTCGCTGTGCACCGCTGGCTCCCTAAGCTTGATGCTACCTCCTATCTGTGGGTGCCGGCCCAAAGCGGGTTGCTACTGGCTGGGGTAGCTGGTCCTGGGTCCCACCCACGCCCCCCCGAAGTCGTGGAGGTTTAATCTCTGGCGAGTCAGCAGAAGGGTGAATCGCTGTCACATATGCCATCCTGTGTCCTTACTGGGACTGTGTTATATGCTGCTGCTGCTGCAAATTCAGCATGGCACCCAAAAACCAGTCCATCAAAATCTGCCCTCCAAAAGTCAAATTGCGTTTCTACTCTTGACAGCTAAAGGCCTCTGTAAACCTGACACAGTGCCTGAATAGCATCCTTATAAAAATCAAGACCCCAAAATCCATAACGTGCACCTTCATTTCTTAGGACTGAATGTGATAGGCTACCAATGTCTAAGATAAAACAACCTCTTTAATAATTATCCTGTGTGATATGACTACCTGTCTTAAAAGCAGAGAAATTCAAATTTAGAAAATCTTTCCATATTTTCGATATATTTTTATTTTTTTTCCGTACGCCCCACAACGGCACTAAGCAGGAGGGAACCCCGCCTCCCAGGGACAGGAAACAACTAGGAGAATCAAATGGTTAAATAGCCTCCTCCTCTTACCTTCTCCAGTTGTTTCCTGTCCCTACGGGATGCTGGAGAATCAGCAGGAGTTCCCTCCTGTTTGTGGACGCTGCAGCCTTGTCTTCTGCCCAGGTTTCCTGGAGGGCTGCGGTAGGGAGAGGACCCAGGGGCTAAGAGATCTGTCCCTCCTCTCCTCCGGATTAAGCCCCGCGGGTTTGCGGGCATCCCCGGGCTTCCTGCGCCTTCCGGTGGGTCGGCGCGGCAGGGCTGCCGGCCTCGCGTTCTCCGGGCCGGGTATCGCGAGATCCGAGTCACGTGACCTCGTACGTCATCGCGGCGGATCACGTGACCAGGAAGTAGAGCTTAAAAGCCGGCAATCGCAGCAGGGATGGCGGTGCAGTCGGTGTGTAGCGTCCTAGGTCAGTCTGATCCTCTCTACCCGACATGTCTGTCCCTGAAAAATCTGCTGAAGCCCTGAAGGCCCTTAGCCCGGTAAGCCTCCTCCATTTTATGAGGATCCTTTTATTTCTACACTTGGTGGTAGTGTTTGCTTCTCCTCTTAGGTGTTGGGTTCCCCTTAAATTTTTTCTCCCTTCTTTGGAGAGTCTAAACTTCTGGCGTTTACATATCTTGCAGACCCGAGAAGTCAGCAAGGCGGGGGAACCCTCATCAAGAAAGAAATGTGCCATATGTAAGAAAGTGTTACCAGGCCATGTAAAGAAGCCCCTTTGTCAGAGGTGCACGGACAAGGTGCTTTCTGAGGAGACCCCTTCCCTGGTGGATTCCTTAAAGTCCATCATTAAGGAAGAAGTCAGCTCAGCAATCGATTCAAAGCTGTCTATGTTACCTGGACCGTCTGCTTCAAGATCCCTTCCGGACGCCCCAGGTCCAGAACTGGATTTAGACGAAGAAGAGGTCTCCTATGTTTCTGATTCTGACTCCTCTGATGATAATTCAGGGCGACCATTATGCTCTGTGGAGGATACAGACTCCCTTTTAAAAACCATCAGAGCCACAATGGAGATTGAGGAAGTGAAGGAACCTCACTCGATCCAGGACCAGATGTTTAGGGGTCTAGGAGACAGGAAGAAACGAGTTTTCCCCCTTCATGACAATATTAAGAAATTAATTCAGAATGAGTGGAGAGACCCTGAGAAAAGATCAGGTACCTCAAAAGTCTTCAAGAGGAAATACCCTTTTGAAGAATCTGAATCTGCGCTATGGGATAAAACCCCTAGAATTGACGCACCGGTGGCCAGAATTTCCAAGAAGTCGGCATTACCATTTGAGGATGTGGGCCTCTTAAGAGACGCGATGGATAAGAAGTGCGAATCGGTCCTAAAGAAGTCCTGGAAACATGTGCCTCCATGCTGCGTCCGAGCATTGCCGCAACTTCCACTGCTAGGACCCTTTCTGTTGGCTTAACCAGCTGGAAGAACATTCTAGTCTCCGGTACCCCTAGAGAGGATATTGTATCCTCTCTTTCCGTTCTGAAGCAGGCGACAAATTTTCTATCAGATGCTCGGCTGACCTGGTGAAACTTTCCGCTAGATCTGCGGCACTTTCCAACTGCGCCAGAAGATCCATATGGCTTAGGTCCTGGTCAGGGGACAATACATCTAAAACCCGTTTGTGTAGTATTCCATGTGAGGGAGACAGACTGTTTGGATCCACCTTAGATGATATACTGGATAAGGCCACAGACAGAAAAAAGGGGTTTCCTTCAGAATCAAGATTTGTTCAACAAAGGCGGTTTTTTCGTGGCCAAAGGAAGAACAAACAGGACCAGAAAAAGAAGGACGGTTCTACCTGGCAGCCCTCTAAAGGGAGAGGCAGAGGATTCCTATTTAACCCTGACAAGTCCAAGCAATCCTCCCAATGACGCCAGGTCCCCGGTGGGGGGAAGACTAAAGTATTTTCTTCCTGCCTGGGAACAGATTTCAGAATCTCCATGGATCCTAGACCTAATCAGCCGGGGTCTTCTTCTAGAATTTTCGTCTCCTCCCCCAGAAAGATTCCTATTAAACAGAAGACTCGTTCCAGAAAGGCAGCAGGTTTTAGAGGCACAGATCCAGATTCTGCTAGAGAAGGAAGCTGTGATTCCGGTTCCCCTAGATCAGAGGGGATCAGGCTTCTATTCGCCCATCTTCCTCATAAAAAAGCCCAACGGCGCTTACAGGATGATTATAAATCTAAAGGACCTCAATCGACATGTACAGTACAAGAGGTTCAAAATGGAGACGATCAGGTCTACAATCAACTTATTGTACCAAGATTGCCAGATGGTATCTCTCGACCTAGCGGACGCGTATTATCACGTTCCCATTCATGTCACTCATCAGAAGTTCCTGCGATTTGCTGCACACTACCACGGTCAGATTCTCCATCTACAGTTTCAGGTTCTTCCATTTGGCCTGTCATCAGCCCCACGAGTCTTTACCAAGCTGATGGCAGAGATATCAGGATTCCTTCACCATCAAGGAATACTATTCATTCCATATTTGGACGATTTCTTCATTTCAGCCAATACAGCAGAATCTGTTCTCCAAAGTCTGGAGACAGTGAAATCCACTCTTCTCTCCTTAGGGTGGCTGATAAATCTAGAGAAGTCGGATTTTTCTCCCAGTCACCGGAAGATATTTTTAGGAATCCTTCTGGACTCCCGGCGCAGGAGGTCCTTTCTTCCAGACCAGAAGATTCAGAACATAGTGTCAAAATTTTCCCTGTTCCAGGCCCAACGGAGATCCTCTTTCAGGGGAATTATGGAGGTCCTGGGCCTAATGACTTCCACCATTCCTGCGGTAGAGTGGGCCCAGTTCCGCTCGAGAATCCTACAGGATTTTCTTCTGTCAACGTGGGACAGAAGCAGATTCTCTCTGGATCACAAGGTTACAGTTCCCCAACGAGTGAGGAGTTCTCTCAGCTGGTGGATAGTTCCAAACAACCTGAACAGGGGTCTTCCTTGGAGGGCCCAAGACAGGTCATCGTTACACAGACGCAAGCGGGTCAGGCTGGGGAGCCCATTGTCAGGGTCAGCTATCTCAGGGAGATTGGAGTCCGGAACAGCTGACTTTATCTTCAAATGCCAAGGAGCTGCTGGCTGTGTATTTTGCCCTAAGAGCATTCTTTCCTCAGGTCCAGGGAAGGAATGTGAAGATTCTGTCGGACAACAGTACGACAGTGGCTTATCTGAACAAGCAGGGCGGTACAAGAAGCAGGTATCTTTGCAGAATAGCCTATTCACTTTTTTCCTGGGCTCAGGAATTTATCTCCTCCTTGTCAGCTGTGCATGTGAAAGGAGAAGAGAACACTCTGGCAGATTTTCTGAGCAGAAATACTCTCAGGCTAGGAGAGTGGAGTCTTTCCAGGAATATTTTTTATCAGATCTGCAGCAGATGGGGTTCCCCTGTAATGGACTTGTTTGCCTCAAGGGCGAATACGCAATTGAGCAGATTTTTCTCCCTTTCTTTTCAGGGACAACCCAGAGCGAGTGATGCCTTCTCGGGTCCTTGGCCGAGGGGCCTCTTATACGCTTCCCTCCTATAACCCTGATCCCCAGGGTACTGACGAAACTACTGGAAGAAGGGGGCCAAATTGATCTTAATCACTCCCTTTTGGCCCGAAGAGGACGTGGTTTCCCCTGCTCCTACTCCTCTCGAAGAGAGACTTCTGGCATCTTCCTCAAGACCTGGACCTTCTTCAGCCAAGGGGCCCGGCTCTTCATCCAGGCCTTCCTCAATTAAGATTGACAGCCTGGAGATTGAGCGTAAACATCTTAAGATCTAGAGGTCTCTCGGATATGGTCATCGAGACTCTGGTTGCATAGCAGGAAGCCGATTACCTCCAGAATTTATCTGCGATCCTGGCACGCCTTTCTTCGTTTTGCAGGAGATGCTTTCTGCCCCGAAGGTCCGCTGGACGCTAAATCAAGCAAGGAATGTTTGTTCCACCACCTAGACGTTAGAAGATGCGTCCTGGCCTACCTGTTGGCGACGGAAGGTTTTAGAAAATCGGACCGTCTTCTGATTCAGTTTGCGGGGCAAAATAAAGGCCAGTGTGCTTCCAAGACGTCCATTTCTCGCTGGATCAAACTCACCATTTCCATGGCTTATCAGGAGAAAGGCCTTGCTCCGCCCCATCGTGATCAAGGCACACTCCACTCGTGCCATGTCTACCTCCTGGCAGAGGGGAGCTATCTGCTTCCATTGCTCAAATTTGCCAGGCTGCCACACTGGTCCAGCCCATCCACTTTTTTCAAGCATTATAAGTTGGATGTGCTGTATAATAGCGATTTGTCTTTTGGTAGAAAAGTATTGTCTGCCGTAGTCCCCCCCTAATATGGTTTGTGATTCCTTTGTTAATCCTCCTGCTTAGTGCCGTTGTGGGGCGTACGGAAAGATGATAATTACTTACCGGTAATTGGATTTTCCGTTTAGACCCACAACGGCACTGGGTTTTTTCCCACCCCTTTATATTATTTGGTTTCAGTATTTGGAGTATTGTTATATGTATACATACCCTTTGGTAAATATAATAAATATACCATGTTTTTGCATTATTTTCTCTGTCCTTGGATACTTACTGGAGAAGGTAAGAGGAGGAGGCTATTTAACCATTTGATTCTCCTAGTTGTTTCCTGTCCCTGGGAGGCGGGGTTCCCTCCTGCTTAGTGCCGTTGTGGGTCTAAACAGAAAATCCAATTACCGGTAAGTAATTATCATCTTTCGATATATTTTTATTTTTATTTTTTAAATGTAAGCATGTCTGTCCAAATTTATCACTTTTGATGAACTATAATATGTCATAATAAAACAGTCTCAGAATGACTTGGATAAGTAAAAGCATTTGAAATAATGCCACATAAAGTAACACATTTCAGATTTGCAAAATGAGGCTTTGTGAGGAAGGTAAAAACTGTGTGGAAGGCCCCATTAACTATGTAAATATTTTCTATGACTTCCTCTCTTTCCCAGCTTGTAAAAAAAAAAAACAAGGTTGTCCACCGCTGGGACCCCCACCAATCCCGAAAATGTATTCTGATAGAGTGGTAGTCCACACATGCACCCTGCCACTTCATTCATTGTCTGAGAATGCCGGAGGTAGCCGAGAACAGCCCTTGGCTATTTCCAGCGGTCCCATCGAGAATGAGTGGAGGGCAGGGTTAACTAGATGTACCGTATTTTTCACTTTATAAGACGCACCTGATGATAAGATGCACCCCAGAGTAGGAAAATAAGAAAATATTTTTCATCACACCCCCCCCATAAATTTCAGGACATCACATCAGACCTCCATATCAGCCCTCCATGTCAGACCCCCATCAGACCTCAGATCAGCCCACTGTGCCCCCATCAGACCTCAGATCAGCCCACTGTGCCCCATACCGACTCAGACAGCAGATGTGCCCCATCAGACCTCAGACGAGAATGTGCCCCCATCAGACCTCAGATCAGCAGAATGTGCCCCCACCAGACCTCAGATCACAGAATGTGCCCCCCACCAGACTCGGATCAGAGAATGTGCCCCCACCAGACCTCGGATCAGCAGAATGTGCCCCCCCAGACCTCGATCAGCAGAATGTGTCCCCCCACCAGACCTCGGATCAGCAGAATGTGTGCCCCCCCAACCAGACTCAGATCAGCAGAATGTGTGCCCCCCACCAGACCTCAGATCAGCAGAATGTTGTGCCCACCCAGACCTCAGATCAGCAGAATGTGTGCCCCCACCAGACCTCAGATCAGCAGAATGTTGTGCCCCACCAGACCTCAGATCAGCCGAATGTGTGCCCCACAGACCTCAGATCAGCAGAATGTGTGCCCCCACCAGACCTCAGATCAGCAGAATGTGTGCCCCCACCAAGACCTCAGATCAGCAGAATGTGTGCCCCCACCAGACCTCAGATCAGCAGAATGTGTGCCCCCACCAGACCTCCAGATCAGCAGAATGTGTGCCCCCACCAGACCTCAGATCAGCAGATGTGTGCCCCCACCAGACCTCAGATCAGCGAATGTGTGCCCCACCAGACTCAGATCAGCAGAATGTGTGCCCCACCAGACCAGATCAGCAGAATGTGTGCCCCCACCAGACCTCAGATCAGCAGAATGTGTGCCCCCACCAGACCTCAGATCAGCAGAATGTGTGCCCCACCAGACCTCAGATCAGCAGAATGTGTGCCCCACCAGACCTCAGATCAGCAGAATGTGTGCCCCCCACCAGACTCAGATCAGCCGAATGTGTTGCCCCCCACCAGACCGTCAGATCAGCGAATGTGTGCCCCCACCAGACCTCAGATCAGCCGAATGTGTGCCCCACCAGACCTCAGATCAGCCGAATGTGTGCCCGCACCAGACCTCAGATCAGCCGATGTGTGCCCCCACCAGACCTCAGATCAGCCGAATGTGTGCCCCCACCAGACCTCAGATCAGCCCATCCAGCCCCATAACAATAAAATAAAAACCTCTCTTACCTGTCCTGCGTCGCGGCTCCGGTCCGGGTCCGGCCCTCCTCTGCCTTCTCCGCCCGGCGCTGCACTGTCACCTGACTGCGTGCATCGTCAGCTCATAGTGCGCACACTACGTCCTGACGCTGTACGCAGTCAGGACAGTGCAGAGCCGGCCCGGAGAAGGCAGAGGAGCGCCGGACCCTGAGCGGAGCCGTGGCGCAGGACAGGTAAGAGAGGTTTTTATTTTAACCTTATGTGGCTGGGTGGGCTGATCTGAGGTCTGATGGGGAGCCCCTGCACCTTATACATACAAGTGAATACAAGTGAGTGCTTCCATAATTCATAGTTTTGATGCCTTCAATGTGAATCTACAATTTTCATAGTCATGAAAATACAGAAAACTCTTTGAATGAGGTGTGTCCAAACTTTTGGTCTGTACTGTATACTGTACATTATGTGCATGTATAAATGATGAGGAAATGCATTCCTAAAACCAACATTGAGATCCATAAATAAATTACATTGATTATGCTCAAACTTAATTTTTTTTTCTTTTTTTAGGATATGACTACTATAGAGAAGATGTCCAATTGTTGTGATGAAATGTATGTAACCACTACATACACTACAAAATTAAGACCGGATTGTAAAATAATATGTATCCTCCTTACCTTTGCTGTTAGACACATGATTATGTACACATCAACATCAGTTATCTTTACAAGTTATCATTACATATATTTTAGTTTGTGTATAATGCACACACACCGCTCACCATAACACTAAAACCTCCTATCTAGTATTGTGTAGGACACCAAAACAGCTCTGACCCATAGAGGCATGGATGCTATCTGGCACCAACACGTTAACAGCGGATACTGTTAGTTATGAAGTGGAGCTCCATCCAACACTCAGTGGAGAGTGCTGTGTAATTCTGGCAACAACTTCACAACAACTGAACTGCTGTTGTTCAGGGTATCACATTTTAGGCTACCACTTGTAAAATCCTAGACAACCCCTTTAAAGAGGACCTGTTACAGCAAGATGCAATATGCAGGAAGTATGTTATAGAGCAGGAGGAGCTGAGCAGATTGATATATATTTTTGTGGGAAAAGAATCAGTAAAACTTGTCATTTATACATTTATATCTATTCTACAGGGTGGGCCATTTATATGGATACATCTAAATAAAATGGGAATGGTTGGTGATATTAACTTCCTGTTTGTGGCACATTAGTATATGGGAGGGGGGAAACTTTTCAATATGGGTGGTGACCATGGCGGCCATTTTGAAGTCTGCCATTTTGGATCCAACTTTAGTTTTTTCAATGGGAAGAGGGTCATGTGACACATCAAACTTTTTGAGAATTTCACAAGAAAAACAATGGTGTGCTTGGTTTTAACGTAACTTTATTCTTTCATGAGTTATTTACAAGTTTCTTACCACTTATAAAATGTGTTCAAAGTGCTGCCCATTGTGTTGGATTGTCAATGCAACCCTCTTCTCCCACTCTTCACACACTGATAGCAACACCGCAGAAGAAATGCTAGCACAGGCTTCCAGTATCCGTAGTTTCAGGTGCTGCACATCTCGTATCTTCACAGCATAGACAATTGCCTTCAGATGACCCCAAAGATAAAAGTCTAAGGGGGTCAGATCGGGAGACCTTGGGGGCCATTCAACTGCTACATGATGATGTGTTTCCCTCTTTATGCACTGAAGCTGGCACGGTCCCTGAGGTTTTCCACCAAGATGGTGCACCACCACATTATGGGCGTCAGGTCCGAGCATTCCTAGATGAACAGTTTCCTGGAAAGTGGATTAGTCATCGTGGGCCAGTTTAATGGCCCCCAAGGTCTCCCGATCTGACCCCCTTAAACTTTTATCTTTGGGGTCATCTGAAGGCAATTGTCTATGCTGTGAAGATACGAGATGTGCAGCACCTGAAACTATGGATACTGGAAGCCTGTGCTAGCATTTCTTTTTTAGTGTTGCTATCAGTGTGTGAAGAGTGGGAGAAGAGGGTTGCATTGACAATCCAACACAATGGGCAGCACTTTTAACACATTTTAAAAGTGGTCAGAAACTTGTAAATAACTCATGAAAGAATAAAGTTAGGTTAAAACCAAGCACACCATTGTTTTTCTTGTGAAATTCTCAATAAGTTTGATGTGTCACATGACCATCTTCCCATTGAAAAAACTAAAGTTGGATCCAAAATGTCCGACTTTAAAATGGCCGCCATGGTCATCACCCATCTTGAAAAGTTTCCCCCCTCCCATATACTAATGTGCTACAAACAAGAAGTTAATATCACCAACCATTCCCATTTTATTTAGGTGTATCCATATAAATGACCCACCCTGTATTTCTGATGTCACTATTCACGTGGGAGTTGTTGTCAGTGATTGATAGCATTCTCTGTGTAAGTGTGTATACATAGATAGCTGTCAGTCCCTAATAGTTGTACATGGGGGAGGTGTTATTAGTTATTGATAGCCTTCTCTGTGTAATGTGTATACATAGATAGCTGTCAGTCACTGATAGTTGTACATGGAGAGGTGTTATCAGTGACTGATAGTATTCTCTGTGTTGGTGGTTGGTATGTACAGAAATATCTGTCAGACACTGATAACACCTTCCACGTGAACAGTGAAATCAGAAATAGGAGAGATTTAAATGTATAAATTACAGGTGTTACTGAATCTTTTACCACCAAACTATACACCAATCTGCTCAGCTTGTGCTGCTTTTTAACATGTTGCCTGCAGACTGCACTGCCTCTTGTGGTAACAGGTCCTCTTTACCACCCACCTGAATTTTTGCGGTTTGGCAGGGCGCATTAAACTAATGCAAGAGGCCAAGGTCATTAAGCAATACCTTTGCCTGAAGAGATTGCCTTGGTCTGCAACAATGTTTAAATAGGTTGTACGCATCAATGGAACATCCACATGAATGCCAGGAACCTAGGTTTCCCAAGAGAACAGTGTCCAGAGTATCACACTGGCTTCTTATAGTGATTAATCAAACCACCTTTTCCCATAGCTCCATGGTCTAGTTCTGATATTCATGAGCACCTTGTATGTGCACGGACCTACTAGCCTTTGGTCCCCACCTGTGTCAACGAGCCCATGGCCAGCAGCACCCCACAATTGTGACTGCTTAGATGATGGTCTGACCCTGATATCTAGCCATCACCATTTTGCCATTGTCAAAGTCTTAAACATTCTTTATGCTTTCTCTTTCTTACTTCAAGAACAGACTGTTCACTTGCTGCCTAATATATCCCACTCCTTAAAGAGGACCTTTCACCACTCCTGACATGCCTGTTTTAATAGCTTCATGCATTCCCCACGTACTAACAATTCTGGAACATCTATTCTTATGCCTCTGTGTTGTGCCATTCCTTTATTATTTGCACTATATGTTGCGAATGAATTACTATTTGCCTTCAGTAAGGGTACAAAGGGGAGGTGACCAGTTGGGGGTGTGTATCTGCACAGTCTGAACATGACAGCACTGATTGGCTAGAGTCAGTCTGTGCAGGTACACCCCCCCAACTGGTCACCTCCCCTCTGTTCCTTTACTGAAGGCAAATAGCATTTCATTCATAATTTCTACTGCAAATAATAAAGGAATGGCACAACATAGAGCCATAAGAATAGATGTTCCAGAATTGTTAGTACGTGGGGAATGCATAGAGCTATTAAAACAGGCATGTCATGAGTGGTGAAAGGTCCTCTTTAACTGGTACCATTGTCTCTAGATAAGTAAATGTACCTGTTTATATATTAATCTATGTGTGTGTGTGTGTGTGTGTGTATGTATATATGTGTGTGTGTGTGTATGTATATATGTTATGTGTGTGTGTGTATATGTGTGTATATATATATATATATATATATATATATATATATATATATATATATATATATATATAATCTGCCTACATGTACTCACACACAAAACTAAAAAAAGACATTTCAGCCTATTCTACAATATATATGTTCCTTCTTACAAAATTGCGTGTCATTTTCTACAAACAGATATCCAAATTGATCTGGATACACGTAACCTGTGCACCTTGATCTTATGAGAGAAATATGATAATTGGCTTTTCGACTACTGGCATCTAGTGTTTGTCCTGATTTCCATTAGTTTGCCATCCTTATAGGGAAGAGAAATTTAGTTCCTGTGTTTTCGATAAGACAAAATGGTATTTTCAGGGTTCAAAGAGGTATGAAAGGACTTGCCACTGTTCAACTGACATGAATTCTTGTCATCCCAGGATTGCCTACAACTTCAGAAGTTGCCCTCCATTGATTGACAATAAAGTTTCAGCCCCTGCTAGGTGGTGGTAAAACGCAGCTGCATGTCACAATGAAAGGAAAGCTGCATTTGTGATGCTAGGAAACACAATTCATCTAAGCCTTCGAATAGATCCCCAGCCAACAATGTATTGTCTACACTGACTGAAATGCACCATGGGAATGCCGTCTTTCACTAATAATGCTGTCTTCTGTAGATCGAGAGCTCGAAAACCATGGCAGCAGACCTTCTCAGAAGTTTTTGGCACTCGCTGGAAGATCCTGTGGTTCATTCCTTTCAGGCGGAGGCGACCACTGCGAGTCTCCTACTACTTTGCCAATCATGTCTAAACAGATGGATGGTGGGCACAGATGGGTCCGCCACGCTGGAAGCAAGTTGCAGGTTTTATCATAACAGTGCTATGACAGTCTTCAAGTCAATTATAATCCACCCACCAATCTTAGACATCACAAAGTGCCCCAGGCTTTGTTTTAATAGTGATCTCAATGCAGTTGTGGGAACAGTACAAGATATGTATTTATGTGCTGAACGTTGTTTCCTTTCAAGATGTCCTTTTCCCCTCAGGACACATTGAGCACCCTCAGGCTATGAACTAAAACCATGGATTAAGATTTATGTCGGGCAAAAGTTTTCAACTACTCTTTTTTTTTTTTTTTTTTTTTTTTTTTTTTTTAATTATTATTATTGTTTTCTTTGCTTTTATCAATGCACTGACAATTTCTGACGCCTGGAATCCGTTCTAATCATTTGGTGTTTTTTTTTATTTCATTTTTTTAAATTCTTGTCAAACCAAATAGTATTTATTTTTGTACGATGTAAAACATAATGTCTTTTTTTGAACTTTTTTTTTTTTTTTTTAATATGTCAATTTTATTTTTCTGGACTAATGCTGTATGTAAAGTATAAAAAGATAGCTGACACTAAGTCAATATACTTTTAACTTAAATGGTCAGATTTTATAAATCTTCGTTATACAAAACGTTATTTTACTGTAAAAAATTGCTCCTTTTTCTTTGACAGATTATATGGTACTCTGTGGTGGCTGTTTTAACTGGTAATTTGGTTACCCTTTGATTTTGCTGCTTTATATTGATATTGTATTACTAGATAGTTAACAATGTATGGTTTTTCTTATATTCCGGTGTTGTCTTTGCAAATACAGGTCTTAAAATCAGAGGTTCTAATTATATCCTTTTTAATAAAAGTGCAGTGCTTTCTAATGAAGCTTACAGATATTACAATGTATGTTATGAATGACTATTAAAATGGCCTTTCTGGTTTCTAGATATTGATGATCTATCCGCAGGATAGGTCCACTGTATGAGATTGGTGGGTGTCTTACACCTGGCATCCCTACTGACCAGCCTTTTTCACCAAACCCTTGTGCTGGAAACAACACAGTAGATGGATCTGGAAGCATAAAGCACCATCCACTGTCTAGTGGTCATGTCGGCTTACTTCATCTTAGCTTTTAGTCAATTCTTTATTTCAGGTTTACTGGAGTTTTTGGGGATTACAGTATTGGGGGCCTATTCTTAGGATAGGCCATCTATATCAAACTGGTGGGTGACTGCTCCCCATCGGTTAGCCATCCTCATCTTGTTTACATTGGTCCGAGCACAAACACTGTATTTCTGCTGAGTTTTTTGTCCCATTCAATTTACATAGTACAGTTGAAAAAAGACATATGTCCATCAGTTTCATCCAAGGAATGGGATCTGAATTAAGGGAAGGAAGTGAGAAGCCAGAATTCTAAACACCTTCATAACTGTTATTTCATCTAAGCCTTTTTTAAAACCGTTCACTGTTCCTGCTGTGACCATGTCCTGAGGTAGGCAGTTCCACAGATTTACAGTTCTTACAGTAAAGAATCCTTGACACCTCTGGAGATTGAAGTTTTTCATTTCCAGATGTAGCCAGTGCCCCATTGTCTTTTGATGGGATTTGATCTGGATTGATCTATGTATTTTAAAGGTTAATCATGTCCCCTCTTAGTCTGAAGACTAAATACATTTAATTCTTTCTTCATAACGAAGACCCTCCAGGTCCCTTATCAGTTTAGTCGCTCTCCTCTGTACTTTTTCCAGGTCCAGAGCATCCTTTCTATGGACTGGTGCCCAGAACTGAACTGCATATTCCAGATGAGGCCGCAGCAAAGCTTTGTAAAGTGGTAATATTACATCCCTGCCCCACGAGTCCATGCCTCGTTTAATGCATGACAATATCCTGGTAGCCTTAGAAGCAGCTGATTGAAATTGCATGTTATTTAGTCTATGATTTATAAGTACACAAATATTTCTCCCCAAGTGACTTGCCCACTGTTACTGTCCCTAGGACATATGATGTATGCAGATTATTAGTACCTAGATGCATAACTTTACATTCATCCATATTGCATATTAGTAGAAGAGTGGGATAAATTTGCCATACAGCACACACTCACTAGAGGCACACTAACTTTATACAAACGTGTTCATTTATGCACACTCACAACATACATGCATAGTCACTAACATGCAGGCACGTACACACACACTCATTACATACAGGCAGGCATGTTATATGCATATAAAATAATGGCCCCGTAGCTCTGTCCTAAGAGCAGTGCGGGGTTTTAGTATAGGTAGTTGCCTGAATGGGAAAGGGGCTCCAACAGAGTTTGAGGCACCTTCTGTGTTCTCCTTGGTGTAAAGTATATACTACGTGTGGGGCCAGGACTATTAGCAGCAGTATATGTCAAAACTGCACAGTCACTCATTTTATTAATTATGGCATGTAAAGCTTACGTCTACCAGTCTCTCTTACTTCCGCTCTAGAGGATTCTTCACCAATAGCTCGACCTTGGTGGTGGCTTTTTTTTTTAACAATTCCTGCAAGGGGTTGCATGATGCATCGAAATATCCATACTTCCATGCGTCTACCGATTTCAGTACTAATTCAATACTAAGCTTCTACTGTGGCTTAGAAGTCCCTGCTCTACTCTAATGAATGGGCCCTTCAGCTTTCTGTATACTTAAGGCCAAGTTCTCACTTTAGTTATTTGGTCAGTGACTTCCATCAGTTAGGCCTCATGCACACGACTGTATGAAAAAACGGATCCGCAAAAAATACGGATGACGTCCATGTGTATTCCGTATTTTGCGGAACGGAACAGCTGGCTCCTAATAGAACAGTACTATCCTTGTCCATCACGGACAATAATAGGACCTGTTCTATTTTTTTGCGGAACGGAAATACGGACATACAGAAACGGAATGCACACTGAGTACCTTCCATTTTTTTTGTGGACCTATTGAATTGAATGGTTCCGTATACGGTTCACAAAAAAAACGGAAAGGACATGGAAAGAAAATACGTTTGTGTGCATGAGCCCTTATTGTGAGCCAAAACCAGTATTGAAGCCTACTCAGAGACGAGGTATAACAGAAAGATTTCTTCCTGTTCTGTGCTTTTGATTTGCACCTGGTTTTGGCTCACAATAACTGATGTGAGAACTTGGCCTAACTGTATATATATATATTTTTTTGACCTGCTGTATGGAAGGCAACCGTAGGATCTGCTATTAATGGAAGGATTTTCTCTGACTAAAACCTCAATAATATTTCTTCATATTGATAATGTACTGGTGTCTACAGATATCTCTATATATCCCAGCAACTGTATGGTTGTTTCCGTATTAAAGGTTGAAAGCAAGTATAATTTTTTTTTTTTTTTTTACAAAAAATGTAATGGTGCAAAATAAATGACTATAAAGACATTTTTGTAATACTCTTTGTAATGAATGTCTCCCTCACACTGTGATGTCTCCTCCAAGGACAGTTGGTACTCCTGTTTAGAAGAAACTCAAACTAATGTACCTAAAGGATTCAATACAAGTCATTCACAATATGATTGGGTGACTAGTGCCACATACAGCCCTGTTTTAAAATACAGAATGATTGACAGAGGGAAAAGGGAGATGTGCAGTGGTCACTAAAATTGCACCATGTGCATCGAGTAATTTGACACACAAAAATCCTTAACCCCTTCACCCCCAGCGCCGTACATGTACGGCGCTGGGGCGATGCGGGCACATGGCGCCCGCTCGCGGGTGCGGCGGGCGTCATGGCCGGCAAGTCTCTGCTGTTTCTAACAGCAGAGACTTGCCGCTACCTACTACATCGGCGGCGTCTTCCGGGTTGACTAGATGCCGTGATCACATGTGATCACGGCATCTAGTTGCGTCTAAACCGTGTGGCCAATCGGGGTGTCTGTACACCATATGAAAACTGTAATCCTCGCTGGTGAGGATTACAGTTTTCAAAGTGCAATTCTTATTCTGGCCACTAGATGGCAGGCCAGGATAAGAAATGAGCAATTCATGGATTTCTGAGTCTATAAAACCCAGAATTGCTCATAAAGAAAAAAAAAAAAAGCCACAATATATAAGCCCATATTTGAGCTTTCTAATAGTAAAAAAAAAAGTTAAAAAATATATAAAAAATAAAAAAGATGTAAAAGTTCAAATCACCACCCTTTCCGTATAAGTAAAAAATAAATACCTAAATAACAATAAATATAGACATCATGGGTATCATCGTGACCGAAAACGCCCGTACTTTTAAAATATAAAAAAAAAAATTTCCAATACGGCGAATTGTGTGGCGGAAAAAAGCGTCCAAATGGCGATTTGCCGTTTTTTGTCGCTTTTTTTTTTCTAAAAAAAATTAAATAAAAAGTGATCAAAAAGTCATACACACCCCAGAATGGTATCAATAAAAACTTCAGATCGTCCCGCAAAAAATGAGCCCCCATACAGCTCTGTACACATAAATACCAAAAAGTTATAGGGGTTCAAGATTTTGACAAGGGAAAAAAAAAAGGGCAACTTTCTAATTATTTTATCACTATGAAAACGCAGGAAAAACTATACATATTAGGTATTGCCGGATTCGTACTGACCAGTAGAATGAAAGTAACGGATCAGTTTTAATGCACATCGAACGCTGTAAATAAGAAACCCGTAGAACTGTAGCAGAATAGCGTTTTCTTTGCAATTTCACCCGGTTTGGAATTTTTTTCCCGCTTCCCACTACACCGTATGCAATATTAAATGGTGGCGTTGGAAAGTACAACTTGTCCCGCAAAAAACAAGCCCTCATACAGCTATGTGAACAGAAAAATAAAAGAGTTATGGCTGTTTGAAGGCAGGGAGCGCAAAACGAAAATGCAGAACCGAAAAAAGCTCCGGGGGTGAAGGGGTTAATGCAAATTTTTTGCATCAAGGATTCATTTGAGTCATGTGGCCACAGAGTGGGAGTGAAGCGCTTACTACTACTTGCCGCTCCGTGGTCACGCGCCAGCCCTGACACTGAATCCTGACACATCGTCAGGACATAGTGCATGTAAGCGTGCACTATAACCTGACGCTGCGTGACGTCAGGACGACGGTGCAGCGCACGGAGAACAAGAGGATGAGCTGTGGAGCAGCGACCCCACAGGAGAGGTAAGTATTCTATTTCACTGGCGCTGGGGACATGGCTAGTAGGGGGCGTGGTGGTGCTGGGGGGGAGCCTAATGGCAGGGGGCTGATGAGTTTTTATAAATAAAAACATTCTTTTAATTAGTTTTTTTGGGTTAGAGTACTCGATTAATCATTGGATTAATCAATAGAATACTCTATTACAAAAATAGTCGATAGCTGCAGGCCAAGATTACAATACCAAAAGTCGCAGATTGCAAGGCAAAGGACCTTTGTGCTGCAACCTGTGTCAGAAATGTACCTAAATGATGCAAATTTGACAAATGACTTGGCTCCTTAATGCATTTGGTTCAGCGCACAAGACTTTCTTACCACACTTCATGGCTGACATACATGGACATAATAAGTTTGTCATGTTTTAAAACATCTTTTATAAATATAGTGTACCTCACTTGTACCTTTTTTTTTAATTAATGTACCTCAAGTCAGATGATTATGTTCTGAGTGTATTTGATTCCTGAATAATGAAAGATAACACCTGTATGTACAGTAGATAACAATCCACCATTCATACTAGGAGGTGGTCACAGCTTATCTACTCCCCTTCTCTGTACAGTTACCTCTGCAAAGGTTTAAAAGCACTCTCCTATGAAAGTCGTCATCTCCAGACATCAATTTACCAAGGATCACAAGACAACGGTAAAGCAAGATGATTGCAGAAAATAAACTATCAGAAAATAAAAATCTGGAAAAATATTACTTTATCATCTGGTTTCAGTTAGAAAAAAAAATAAATATAACAAACCTTCTTTTTAACTGTTTAACAATCTGTCATAAAATTATATTTTAGTGATCTATGAATAGCGTAAAAAAAAGCACTATTTTATGTGTACCTCAAAATGACACCTAAAAAAACATCTACTTGGTCCAGAAAAAAGGCAAGGTTTTATACAGCTCCATCACTATATACAGTGACATACAGTGACAAATTTATAACCACTAGAAAGCTGGGAGGTAATACATTTTTTTATTATCTTAATACAAAATTACCTTTATTTTAAGAGAAGACAAACCACAAAAATTGGCATTATGATGTTAGGAACAGAATTACAAAAATGTGGTTATTGGGTCTTGCTTGCAGCTGTATTGTCACCTTTGAATTACATTTTTTCTTCAATTGTCAGTTTGTTATTGCTTGAAGATGCCAACAAAATGGTTGTTGAAACTGAATTACCAAGCTTTGGTTCTTGTGCTAACTTCTGAGTTACTAATCTATGGCTAGTCTAATGTTCTAGGTAGAAATCTTCATTGAAGTTAAAGATTGTAAGTGATAAAATGCTGTTTCCCTGGTTTTGAGCAGCTTGAATGATTTACAGTAATAAGTGTATTCTGAATTATTTATGTTTTTCCCAATAACTTACACTCTGTTCATTTTAAATTGTCATTTCATTTCTTGTCCAAAATTACTGATCGTCAGTTTTCATTTGAGGCTTCATCCCTGTGCTACTATCATTTAGCAGATTTTTTGTGTTGTAAAAGATGACTGCCATGATATTTCTGAGCAGTGTGCTAACCCTTTTCTGTATCTACAAGCTCTACTCCATAGCCTCATTCAGAGGTGACCAAATCCCTTTTAGACTGGTTGGCACCTAATAAAACCACTTCCGGTGGGACAGTGCAAGTATGAAGAAGGACAGAGTGAAGGCAAAAGGGCCAACAAGTGCTAAGCATCTCTGGGAACTCCTTCAAGACTGTTGGAATACCATTTCAGGTGACTACCTCTTGAAGCTCATCAAGAGAATGCCAAGAGTGTGCAAAGCAGTAATCAAAGCAAAAGGTGGCTACTTTGAAGAACCTAGAATATGACATATTTTCAGTTGTTTCATACTTTTTTGTTAAAGGGGTATTCCCATCTCACAAATGTAGTTTGTACAGTTAGATATAGCCATACCAATATTATTACTAATAGAATGTATTTATATAAAATGTACCGTTTAGAAGATTTTCCTATTTGTATATCCATTGTCCCACACACATCAGTCAGGCAGTTGCTCCTAGTTACGGCCACCGCAGCCATGTAGTAGTAGTGATGGCCGGCTTGCTCCTTTTCAAACCCGCTCTGAGGTAACTGCTGTATTGTGAACGCACATTACATGAGCATGTGGAGACACATCTTAGGGTACTTTCACATCTGTGTTTTGGATGCTACCAATCCAAAACGCAGACTTTATAAACGGATCCTGCTCCATAGAGATGAACTGATCTTGGAACAGAATCTGTTTCTCTACGTTTTGGAAGCGCAGACAAAAATGCTACAACCCTAAGATGTGTCTCCACATGCTCATGCAATGTGCGTTCACAATACAACAGTTACCTCAGAGCGGGTTTGAAAAGGAGCAAGCTGGCCACCACTACTACATGGCCACGGTGGCTGTAACTAGGGGCATCTGCCTGACTGATGTGTGTGGGACAATGGATATACAAATAGGTAAATCTTCTAAACGGTACATTTTATATAAATACATTCTATTAGTAATAATATTGGTATGGCTATATCTAACTGTACAAACTACATTTGTGAGATGGAATACCCCTTTAAGTATATAATTCCACATGTGTTAATTCATAGTTTTGATGCCTTCAGTGTGAATCTACAATTTTCATAGTCATGAAAATACAGAAAACTCTTTGAATGAGAAGGTGTCCAAACTTTTGGTCTGTACTGTATATGTGTGTGTATATATATATATATATATATATATATATATATATATATATATATAATCCAAAAACAAAAGAGAAAATAACAGCAGCACAATAAAGTGAAGTTTGGGTGCAATTCCTCCCATCCAACGCCCGGCTCGGCGTTCCATATACTAATAAAAATCCAAAGAATGAGGCAGCACTCCACGGCTTGTGCAAACGTTTGCACAAGCCGTGGAGTGCTGCCTCATTCTTTGGATTTTTATTTATATATATATATCTGTCCTCTCTCCTTTCTCCATTGCATTCATCCAGATTCCTGATTGTGTACGTTATAGATTAAAAGGTTTCCTGTCTGTTAAGCTTTAACAGTATATTGTACCGTTATATAAATGCAATTTGTAAATTTTCATTCTTTGAATTCTTTTGAAAAAAGAGAAAAACATTCCATGAAGGACAGATTGCATATTACATTATTTAAAGCACCATATTGTTTCATTAAAGGAGTGGATCAAGGATTTTAAACATCCTTGATCCACTCATTCTACAAAACAGCTTGTAGTTTCTCATCTAGGATTTATATTATCATCCCAACTGCCTCTGATCTGCCTTCTTGGTCACTCTTGATGAGCAAGTTATTATGCTGTAAACCACATATTACCGCATAATGTGCCATACTGTCCACCATTAAATAACCTGGAATCTTATTGGCATCATACTTCTAGTATGAACTACACTTGCAGACTTGCTCAAGTTATTGCAAACGGAAAGAGTTGTTGTAATGAGGTTGCTGACCGTTGATGTTCCCCCTACTCACAGATGCGTTCCGGGGTTTTGTGTTTGGACAGGCACAGTCCTTCCTGGCCAACTCCATCATAGTCTGCATCCAGCTGCATTACCTGGTAGGTGATCAGTTGCTGGTGTCCTCCCATTCACCGCTGCCATCCTGGGTTCTGTCCTTGCAGGCATAGTCCTTCCTGGAATCCACTCCATGGTTTCCTTCCAACCCTACACACAGCATGCCTTGCAGCCTTTGCCTGGAGCACCTCGTTAAGAGCTGGCGCACTTTACTTCCTGTTCTTTAAAAGCTTTGCACATGTGACTGATCCCAGCTATCCTGCACCTATATAAGTGGTCCAGTGCTTTACTCAGGTGCTTGAGCGTCAAAGGTCCTTGTGTCCCGCAAAGGTGAATTTGTCCTTGTGTTCCTGGCCTATGCTTGTCTTCTGGATTCTGCTACCTATCTGATCCTTGTCTTCTACGTCTCGACTCTCCTGTTGCTGACTTGGATTGCCTGATCTGTTTCTGTGCTCTTGCCCTGACCCATTGCTTGTACGACTAAGCCTCTTCCTCATCATTGGTCTTGCAGTGTCGCTTCTGATTACAATTCGGCCTGTTGACTACATCCATACATCTGGTACCTTGCTCTGATACCTCCTGGTCTCCCTGGACCAGATGCCTCGTATGCAAATCCTCTTCAAGAGGTAGAGACCTGGGGTTCCCCTCAAAAGTCTATCCCCACCATCAGGGTCACTGTGAAGAACTAAGGGTTCACTTAGACAACAACAACTCTCGAAGAGGTTCATTACGTGGCACAGTGGGTTCACACCTGCTGGTTCGTGATAGTTGTCAAAGAAACATGCCTGTTCAGGGGATCTAGATTTGGAGGAGATGATGTTTTGGCAAACTGTTATCTCATGTCTAAAGCCAGCTTCACAGAGTACAGTGGTCTCTCTATAGAGAGAAGTAGCCACTTTCCCTGTGTCCCATGCCACAGTAGGTGGCAAAAGATGTTGAGTAGACACTCTGTGCAGCTAGTATTTTAATATACCTTGTGCCATTACTGTTAAACTATTGTGCACTAGAACACTAACATAGTAACAGTTTATAAGGCCGAAAAAAGACATCTGTCCATCTAGATCGGCCTGTTATCCTGCAAGTTGATCCAGAGTGATATGACACTAGTTATATGAATTGTATATTACTGTCAACACTGGTATACAATCTATTTTTAATACACTGCTCTTAGAACCCATATACAAATTATCTATTTGGATGTAGATGAACTTATAAGGCTACATTCATGAAAAATAAGGGGTCGTTAAAAATGCATACACAGTTTTTCATCGCCATCAGCGCATGCATCTATTTTGTGTCTGTTTATCCATTTTTATCGGCCATTTTGCATTAGTTTTTACTGGCCATTAAAAACTGATAAATTTCGTAGGTTTTATTTTTTTTAAATCCCTACTCCTGCAGTGCCCTAAGTATATATTATTACACCCCACAGTGCCCTCTATACATAATGCCCCTTTGTAGTATTCCCTGGACATATTATGGCCCACATAGTGCCCCTAGTATCTATAATAGCCCCAATAGTGGCCCTGTATATGTGTATCTATAATAGCCCCTGTGTATGTGTATATCTATCTCCTATCTATATTGTGCCCCTGTATATATTTCCTCATAGTCCCCCGTGTGTGTGTATATGTAATATATATATATATATATATATATATATATATATATACATATACACACACACACACACACACCTTCTCATAGTGGCCATAATAATGTCCAATAATGATCCCCACCCCTGTTAATGACAACTAATTTTAAAAATTAAAGAAACTCTGTCACCAGGATCAACCCCATTAAACCAGACATAGTGCCTGGTAGGGCTGAATCCTTTGAATACTGCTCTGTAACACCCCCTGTGCTCTGCACACTGCCCCCTACCCTTGATTGACAGGACTAGACATCAGTATGCCGAGGGCAGAGCTGTGTACTAGCATCTACATATCAAACTTGAGATCTCTACATGCAAAACAATGCACTTACTACAAAGCTATAGCATTACCACATAGAGATGCATGCGTTTTTTTATTCTTATAGGCTAACACATATTACTAAAATAATAAGAATCAAGTAGTAATATACAGTACAGACCAAAAGTTTGGACACACCTTCTCATTCAAAGAGTTTTCTGTATTTTCATGACTATGAAAATTGTAGATTCACACTGAAGGCATCAAAACTATGAATTAACACATGTGGAATTATATACTTAACAAAAAAGTGTGAAACAACTGAAAATATGTCTTATATTCTAGGTTCTTCAAAGTAGCCACCTTTTGCTTTGACTACTGCTTTGCACACTCTTGGCATTCTCTTGATGAGCTTCAAGAGGTAGTCACCTGAAATGGTTTTCACTTCACAGGTGTGCCCTGTCAGGTTTAATAAGTGGGAATTTCTTGCCTTATAAATGGGGTTGGGACCATGAGTTGTGTTGGGCAGAAGTCAGACTGTTAGCTGCTTTTTTCTTGCCATAATACAAATTCTAAGTAAAGAAAAACGAGTGGCCATCATTACTTTAATTACTGCGCCTGGAGGACCCCGGCCATTCATTTCTATGCGCTCATAGAAATGAATGGGAGCGCAGCGCGCAAGCGCGGCCACCGCCACCATTCATTTCTATGGAGCCGACGGAATTAGCCGAACCAGCGCTCGGCTATTTTCGGCGGCCCCATAGAAATGAATGGAGGGCAGCTGCGCATGCTCATTCAGTTTGGGGGCTTCGTTCTGGATATAGGTGTGGGTCCCAGCGGTGGGAGAGTTTTCTGTATTTTCATGACTATGAAAATTGTAGATTCACACTGAAGGCATCAAAACTATGAATTAAAGGGTTATTCTCATTTTAGACAATGGTTGCATATCGCTAGGATATGCCCCCATTGTCTAAAATGAGAATAACCCTTTAATTCATAGTTTTGATGCCTTCAGTGTGAATCTACAATTTTCATAGTCATGAAAATACAGAAAACTCTTTGAATGAGAAGGTGTGTCCAAACTTTTGGTCTGTACTGTATATATACTTTCTGAGCAGATATTAATGTGGTGAAGCTATAGTACATAGATAGGATGTGTAGTTGCTAGTACACAGCTCTTCCCTCAACATGCTCATATCTAGCCCTGTCAATCAAGGGTAAAGGGGAGTGTGCATAGCACAGGGGGTGTTACAAAGCAATGCTCTAATGATTCAGCATATGAATAAAAGCACAGATTTTGCTGTAGCTCTTTAGCATACAGACAAAAGAAAGGTATAATTTTAATTAGCCTGCTGAGCCCTATCAGGCAGCATATCTGGGTAATTAGGGATGATCCTCTTGCATGTGTGCAGACACTCACTCCTCCACCAGCTCAGCAGGTATGCACTTTCTCAGGGAGCATGTCCATTTTGCTGCAGCTGGTGGCAATGGAAGGATGAAACAGAGCATGTATGTCAACCTCACTGAGCTGGACAGAGAATTTTAAAAAAAGGCAAACAGAAGGTGGTGCTATACGGATAGATTTCAGTGAATAACTTAGTAGCTATACTAGACTTTTAATTTCATGCAGATCCAAGTGCTAGTTTTGAAAATGTAGAATATTTTTGTGGGGTTTCCCCTTTAAGTGATATTGTATACTATGCTTAGTATACTGTGCCATACAGTACTATGCTTTGTAAAACAAGTAGCCAGGACTTCATAGCAGCACTCCTTACTGCTCCAAATACTTGAGGGATTTCCCTTGGCAGTTGCAAAATCACAATGCCTTATCCTGTATACATCATACTTAATAGAGTGCATTCACACTGCTTAAAGGGGTTATCCCATGACTAATGGAAAATCAGAGATCATATCACAATCTTTTTCTAACAAAGCTAGAACCAGCCCTGTACCTCACATGGATCCAGATATCTCCTCATTCATTGCTCTGCTAGATTTATTTCAAGCTCAAGGGGAGTGTCTTTTCTGCTGCAGCTGAGGGGGCGTGTCTCAGCTCTCCCTATCACAGCTCAGGAGGCAGTTGAAAGATGAAACTGAGCATGTGAGCAGGACAAAGAAATAAGAACAAAAAAGAAAGCTGGTGGCCGTTATACATATACATTTTATTGAATTAAATTTTTAATTAGAAACAATTACAAATGAATTCAGATCCAGGTGCTGGTTTGACAACTGTAGAATATTTTTTTGTGGGACAACCCCTTTAAATTTTACACATTTTCTGGTCGAAAATCCTTTTGAAAACTGCATCAAATGTGTCCATTTGTTTCCAATGAGAATCCACGTTGCCTACCATGCAACCAGAACATATTTTTGTGAAAGCCATGCATAAACTGCAGCCCAGTAGCCTTCAATGGATTAGTAGCTCCATTGAATGGAGCTAATCCATGGTAAGATCCAAGCCAATATACTTGAGAGATTTCCAACCTGAATACTTTGCCATGTAAACATACCCTAATTTTTTACTTTTATATTGGTAATATTCTCGTGCTAAATATTTTTCCAGACAGACATGAAATCTTGCCTATTTGCCCAAAGTAACCCATCACAGTTCAACTTTTATTTTTCTAGATCAGTTTGAAGAAATTAAAGCTGAGCTTGGATCGATTAGACCAAGCCCAGTCTTTTTTGTTTTTTGGTACATTTATCTATCTGGTGTAGAAGAAAATCGACTTATAGCAATAACCAATCAGATGCCACCTTTCATTTTTCAAAGGAGCTCTGAAAAATGAAAGGTGGAATCTGAATGGTTGCTATGACAACTAAGCCAGTTTTCCTTTACACCACTTTTGATAAATCTCCCCAATTGAGGGAAATTTCTGAAACTGTCTAAAACTAAAAGTTTTACCCATGGCAACTGATACAGTACAGCTTTAATTTCTGATAGTGCTCTTGAAAAATACATTGTTCTGTCATTGATTGCTATGAGCAGTAAAGGCAGGTTCTTTTAGACAGTTTTTTCATAAATCTGCCCCCATGATGTTTAGTTTTTCATGATCCAGTATCAGATTTGTAGCCATGTAATTCTCTGAATTACTTTTTTTTTACATTGTTTACACTAAATTGTGGTGATTTTTACATTTTTGTTGATTTAATATGCTGTACATACAGTGCCATGCAAAAGTATTCGCCCCCCTGGAACTTTTCAACCTTTTGCCACATTTCAGGCTTCAAACAAAAAGATATAACATTTTACATTTTTGGTGAAGAATCAGGGGTCACAATTGGGTCACAATTGTCAAGTGGAACGAAATTTATTGGATCATTTAAACTTTTTTTGTAATAATAAAACTGAAAAGTTGGGCGTGCAAAATTATTCGGCCCATTTACTTTCAGTTCAGAAAACTCACTCCAGAAGTTCATTGAGGATCTCTGAATGATCCAATGTTGTCCTAAATGACTGATGAAGAGAAATAGAATCCACCTGTGTGTAATCAAGTCTCCGTATAAATGCACCTGCTCTGTGATAGTGTCAGGGTTCTGTTTAAAGCACAGAGAGCATCATGAAGACCAAGGAACACACCAGGCAGGTCCATGATACTGTTGTGGAGAAGTTTAAAGCTGGATTTGGATACCAAAAGATTTCCCAAGCTTTAAACATCCCAAGGAGCACTGTGCAAGCGATCATATTGAAATGGAAGGAGTATCAGACCACTGCAAATCTACCAAGACCTGACCGTCCCTCTAAACTTTCATCTCAAACAAGGAGAAGACTGATCAGAGATGCAGCCAAGAGGCCCATGATGGATGAGCTGCAGAGATCTACAGCTGAGGTGGGAGAGTCTGTCCATAGGGCAACAATCAGTCGAACACTTCACAAATCTGGCCTTTATGGAAGAGTGGCAAGAAGAAAGACATTTCTCAAAGATATCCATAAAAAGTCTTGTTTACAGTTTGCCACAAGCCACCTGGGAGACACACCAAACATGTGGAAGAAGTTGCTCTGGTCAGATTAAACCAGAACCGAACTTTTTGGAAACAATGCAAAACGATATGTTTGGCGTAAAAGCAACACAGCTCATCACCCTGAACACACCATCCCCACTGTCAAACATGGTGGTGGCAGCATCATGGTTTGGGCCTGCTTTTCATCAGCAGGGACAGGGAAGATGGTTAAAATTGATGGGAAACTGGATGGAGCCAAATACAGGACCATTCTGGATGAAGACCTGTTGGAGTCTGCAAAAGACCTGAGACTAGGACGGAGATTTATCTTCCAACAAGACAATGATCTCAAACATAAATCAAAATCTACAATGGAATGGTTCAAAAATAAACGTATCCAGAATGGCCAATGGTCTTAGAATGGCCAAGTCAAAGTCCAGACCTGAATCCAATTGAGAATATGTGGAAAGAGCTGAAAACTGCTGTTCACAAACGTTCTCCATCCAACCTCAAAGGCCCTAATTTATCACACCTTCACTCCAGAATTCTGTCTTCAAAAAGTCGCACGATAGGGCTTTTGCGACTTTTTTGCGCATTTTTTTGCGACTTTTTGCATGTCTACACCACTCACTCCAGTTTGTAATATGGGTGGAAAAGTGGGTGTGGTTAGCCATGTTAATGAGTTTCACTCCACATTTATCATTGCGACTTTTTAAAAAAAGTCGCAAAATAGTCGCAATCTCACTCCAGGAGGAGGGTGGAGTAGGAAAAGTGGAGTAGCTTCTCTAGACAGAAGTGTTAGGTTTAAGGACAAGTCACATTTATCAAACAACCTGTGACGTTTGATAAATGTGGCAGAAAGTACTCCAACACAGATTGAAGCAAAACTGACTTCAAATATTTTCCTAATGATAAATTCCCCCCAAAGAGCTCGAGCTGTTTTACAAGGAAGAATGGGCAAGAATTTCAGTCTCTAGAAGTGCAAAACTGATAGAGACATACCCCAAGCGACTTGCAGCTGTAATCGCAGCAGGTGGCGCAACAAAGTATTAATGCAAGGGTTCCGAATAATTTTGCACACCCCACTTTTCAGTTTTATTATTACAAAAAAAGTTTAAATGATCCAATAAATTTTGTTTCACTTCACAATTGTGACCCACTTGTTGTTGATGTGATTGCAATGTGATTTTTTTTTTTATTATTTTACTGTATTCGTGTGTTTTCATTTGGCAACTTAGCATTATTAACTAGTTAAAATTAGAAATGAGCGAATCTATTCGCTGATTCATTGATTCGTATCGAATCTTGGAAATTTTTAGCTGCGAAGCGAATCCGAATATTATTATTTTACTGTATTCGTGTGTTTTCATTTGGCAACTTAGCATTATTAACTAGTTAAAATTAGAGATGAGCGAATCTATTCGCTGATTCATTGATTCGTATCGAATCTTGGAAATTTTTAGCTGCGAAGCGAATCCGAATATTAGGTGATTCGCTTCGGCTTTGTACGCATTCGCTACGTAGTTTGTCCTATAAATTATATGCTATTGCTACATATAAGTTACTGTTGCGTACAAATTCAATTCATTAGCGAAATTTTACTGTTAGTTCGTTTATCGTGTGCAAAAGCCCGGGAAGAAAGCGGTCACCTGACCTGGTGGGCAGGGCTTGCTCTGATTGGCTCAGGCTCGGTAAGCCAGTGATGCATCACTTCTGCTGCGACTGCTGAGACGAGCAGAAGCACTGTCTGTGAAGTTCTGAGACTCTGAGACCTGTTTTGTGAAAATTGGGGTGTAATTGCTCTGGGAATCCATATTACACATATCAGGCATACTGCAGGGCCAGTTCAGGGCTAGTAATTAATCAGGCAGGGAGAGAGAGACAAGGAAGATACAGGGACAAAGACCAGCTGCAGGGCCACAGAGTGAATTGAAAAATGTCAGGAATGGTTAAGCAAAAGGGGTCCAGTTCCAGCCAGACCTCGAGCTATAAAAAAGGAGAAGGTGGCACAGGGCAGCACTGCCAAAGGACCTGTAGGCGGAGCATCTACTAGTAGTATTCGCAATACTTGGCCGTTGTTCCACCAGGCTAACCCACCAAGGCGCAAAATTGTAGTGGAGGAGAAAGTGGATGAGGTAGTGGAATGGATGGCACGCTAATCTCAGTCTCAGCCGGATGATCTGCTGTCATCTGCTGATACAGTATCCATATGAAGCCAGGGGTCAGACTCAGAGCGTTCCTCCTGCTCCACCATTCCTCTCCAGTAAAGCCGGTCTTTTTCGTACGCACTTTGTTGCGTACCTTTTTACCTGAACGTCCGTTATTAGTGACGCGAATGTTTCGCTAAAAGCCATATAATTTTGTACGCAAATTCAACGAATCTATTCGTCAAATATACAAATCTTGGGAAAAGTTCGGCGAATGTTTGGCGAATAAAATTGTGCATGATTCGATTCATCTCTAGTTAAAATGTGTGAGTTGTTGCAAAAATAAAAAATGAAAATCTTTTTTTGAACAGGTAGCTATCTTTTCCAGTCAATATTTTAACTTTGTAAAGGTGTGAAATGTCCAATGTCTGAAGTTCTGCTTTGTTGTAACACAGGAAACAATATTTATTTTGTTTTTCAGTCATTTGTGGTTCCTACATGTTAAAAAGAGCATTCACTTGCTGTTCGATCACAAATCATTTCTAGTTAATTTTGTGAAAATCCAATATTTTGTAAGATGAAAGGAATTGTGGGTAATACCACAACTTTCAAGCCAAAGCCATGTTGACAAATTGGTGAAGGGGTCATCTATAGTAGTTCATGCTTGTGACAATTTAACACAAAAAATGGAGCGGATATTTGGGTGCTTAGACTACAGTGCAATGTCTTTTATCATTTATGGACTGGTTTCTTCTGTATTCTCTCTGTACTCACTCTGTAAAATTGGATTTCATGGGAGTCAGATCAATTTCTATGAAGACATCTACACTTGCACCCATCGGCTTTTGCTGGCAAATGTGGCTGCAATGGGCTTTGCTGATTATTACACACTTTAAGTGCAGTGGGAGGTATATTTGCACAGAATACATCCTGTTAGGAAAGATAAAGAGGCTTCATAATCTCTAAGAGAATGACAAGCAAAACGCTCTATGATTATGTTCCTGGTTATACCATGAACAGCCTATTATCTAAAAACATCCACATTTGCCCCCAAATGTATTTTAATACACATTACATGGTCTTCTGAGATATGAAATTGCATTGAAGACTTACAGTCCGATTTTCAGTTTCTTCTGCTTTCCTGTCCTCAAGTAAAGGAGAATAGGTTTCTGCACATTTTACTGTTGTAGAGGTTGATGTGGAATGACATCATTATTGAGTTTACATTCTTTGTGTGGGTAAGGCTAGTTTCATATTATCCTTTGGGAGATCCGGCGCGCTAGATCTGGCATTGCCGGAAACTACATGAATGTTGCTTGGCCCCATTAACTATAATGGGGACCAGCTGAGATCTGACCGCAACTCGGCAAATGCAACAAGAAGGGGCCGGACTAAAACCGCTGCGTGCAGCAGTATTTGTTTCGACCAATTCTTTGCATATCTGTTGTGTTAATGCAGCCGGAAGGCATTCATGTAGTTTCCAGCAACGCCGGAATCCAGAGAAATGTCCCAAATGCTAGTGTGAAACTAGCCTAACATGCACATGGCAGTGCTGTTGGGTGCCCTATATACTTCCCTAGAATAGTTCTGTACACACACACACACACACACACCAACAAATGGTGCATACAAGATTTTTTTTTCTATTTGTTTGGAACTGAATATGAAATAAAAACGTATATGTCTCCATATGAAATCAGAGGCATATGGTGATAACAGTATGATGGGATTCCTATTACTGCGCTGTTTTCAAACAAGTTGGCTATATCTAAAAGTAGAAATAATGGTCAGCTCATGTTAGGGTATGCACTGGATAATAAATCTTCCAGGTCCAAAAATAGTACACTTGGAAATGAGCACTGATAAAACTATCCTTTATAAATGTATATGCTAAACATAGCAGCAGATCCAAATGACCAATGAAATGAATCCAAGAGAAACATAGTCCTATGATATGTTTTAGATTTGTGCTGTCTTTTATCATAGCTTCATGTTCCACACCAAAAAGAAAAGGGATATATGCACTATAATAAGGCACATCCTTTCACTGGTGATAACTTCAAAGGTATAGGGTTGATTTACACATAGGTTTTTGCTGGTGATAGAAACACCACCTACAGATGTTTGGCTAAAGGACTATGGGAAATGTGTCTGTGAAGGTTCTCATTCATCCAGGTCATGGTATATGGTGGGGGCTGGGGGGGGGGGTCACTAAACATTGCACTGCTCTACAATAGATAGTAATTATATGATCCTGCCTATGTTATGCCATCATGGCTGAGCAGCCTGATAGGAAAACTCAGCAATATGTAGTGTATGTAAGTGCCAGAGTATAGTGTGTAGTGAGGCCTCGCCCCCCTAGGCAGCTCTGCAAGTGGTGGCAACCAGTCCTACGCACAGTCTAGGACTGGTTGCTGGTGGACATTTTAAATAATTCCCAGAAAACCACTTTAACAATGATAAATCTAATAATGCATTAATTAAGACCACTTTCATACTGGTATGGAGGATTTATTGCTCCTGTATTATGTACTGAACACCTGAACCTCCTGTAGTTGTAAAAAAAAAAAATAGAGTGCCATACCTCTGGTTCAGATTAACCACAGGAGGTCTGGGTGTTGCATCCATAATATAGACAAAAAAGTCCCCTATATTACCCCTGTCCAAAAAGCATCTGAATACCGTTGTTTTAAAATTAAAATAAAAGTACAGTAGTTGAAAATGATTGTTTATGGCAACAGTTAATGAGGGAAAATGTATTTTCTGACTGATGAAAATTCTTTCCCTCTGTCAGAAGTATATTGGGTATTTCACTATACTGGTAATCGTTATTGCTGTTACTGCAGCATGTAACAGGTATTGCTAGAGAAGTGGTCTGTATATTTTACTCTATAGATTGGGTATAGACAGGATTGGGACTGTAAAATTTAAACTTTATTGATGCTTGTTTGTTTCTGGTGTATTTGGTGCAACTTATTTGTCGCTGTGATCCAGACACTGGTAAACATCTGAGTCATGGTGTCAAGAAACAGTCTGATTAGATGCAGAGGGGTGATTAGATGAGCAAGCGCTCTTTTTCACACTTCTTTTCTAGAAGAAAGACCCTCCATATTCTCTCTGATTGATGGATGAATAGGATTGATAACTTGCACAACCCTGGGAACATGTATAGTTAGGGCTGTATTACACTAAAAGTTTTCAAATACGATTGTCGAGAAGGAAGCACTCCTTCCCGAAAATTGCCTGTTCGGCAGCTCGACTATGGCTGACATTCTAGCTGGCTGAAGAAGAGGAGTGCTGCTTTCTGGTGGCATATTTTAGGCTGTGTAACAGCTAGGAAGTAAATGCAGTATTCACAGAGACCCTTTTCAAAGGGCTATAACTTGCGATTTATCGCTGCTAGAGCCTTAATTTTGATCTTGTTTTAAAGAGCCTCTGTCAGCATGATTAACCCTATAAAACCAGCCATACTTCGTGATAGGGTTGATCAGACTAAATAAAATATCTTTACCATATATTCCTTATACCATATATATTGAGAATAGAGGTTTTCTATGCTAATACATATTGCTGTCTTATTCAAGGGCATAATATATGATTATAAAGATACCAGTTGTATGTATTAGCTTTCTAAGTATAGAAAACCTCTATATTTAGAAAAGAGGTTTTCTAAGTATAGACTTTTATTATGTGTTAAATGAGGAAGAGAAAAAAATGACTGAAAGAAAATCTAGAAGTCTCTCCTGGGATTTGAACCTGGGACATCTACATGCAAGACTGACCACTTACCTCCAGGATACAGCCTTATCATATTGAGAAGAGTGGTTTTGAAAGCTAATATACTGCTTTCAATAGAATCATATATTCTTCCGCTGAATAAACCAGTAATATGTATTAGCTTTCTAAGCATAGAAATCCTCTATTCTCAACACGGTATAACTATAATAAATAGTGGGAGTATGCAGAGCATGGGGCGTTAAAAGCAGTGCTCCACAGATTCAGCCCTGCCACTGGTGATCCAAAGTGGTAATTTGCATATGAATATATTTTGTCTGTAATAACATACAGACAAAAGAAAGGTATTGTTTTTATCAGCATGATCAACCCTACCAGGCAGTATACCTGCTTTAATAGGGTTGATCATGCTGGCAGAAGCTCTTTAAAGCTGAGATTTCTTTAAAACAACACCTGACTTGAATCTCTAGCTTTTACACAGCCTGAGATTCAGCCGTTAATAGCAAGGATGTACAAGGTACATCCTGACTACTAAATTGCCACTCTGACATACTTCCATGGCAGGGAAAGGGTTAAACAATTTGTAAAGGTCAAATCTATATTTGACTTGAATCAACAGTGGCTAAAGAAAGCATACTTTTATCTAATAGAGAAAACCAGCCAGATGACTAGCGAAATGTCTTCAAGAGAAAATACAAGAAGTGTAGTTGCTCTTATTTCTACTGATATGAATGTGGAAAATATAAAACACAGACCATGAAAAGGAAAGGTTGAATTTGATTGGTTGCAATGAGCAACCATGTCAGGTTTCCTTTACACCAATTTTAATAAATCAGGGCCTTGATGTTTTTTCAGGTGTTTTGACAACACCTTCTATATAGGGGTGAAATGCAATGAAGAAAATGCTAGTGGGCAAACACTGACAAAAAAGAAAGCAAAAACAAGCACTTATTGTGGTGTTTCTATTGCCCAAAAATAATACCTGTGCAAATCTGTGTGTAGAGGCCCTTAAAATATCAAAAGGAGCAAGTTAAAAAAAAAAATTAACAGAATAGACTTTGGATGTTTGGATTCAATGATGTAAAATCAAATTAGTGTAATAATTCATACCAGTTGGATAAAAAAAAAGTATTAAAGGGGTTCTCTGGGTATTTTGTCTAATTAGCTCATGGTATGAAACTGTGGATGGAGGAGTATGTACCCTCCTTCGCTCCCTAAATGCCACTTTCTTGCCTGCACTTGCTTGTATTGTGAGCTCTGCCACCCGGGTCCTGACTGGATGTGGCCGCTTCTTTTTCATGTTCTGCCCCTATTTGCGTCCATTTGAAGCCAGACAGGGAAATTACCCGATGGTCCGATGACCAGGGGGATACCTGAGGCCTCCTCACGTCCGCCGTTATGGTACATAGAGATCTGATGCTCTCAGCATTAATAGATGCTTAGAGCAACAGGTACTTATGAACTTGACTGGCATTCAACTGGATTGCCACCCTCAGGGCGGTGATAGAGTTAATTGCTGTCTCAGTATTTTGAGCTGTACTGAGTATTTGGTTCTGCTGAGGCAGTATTTTGTGTTTCACTACAATATTGCTACCCCTACCTACTTATATTGGCGTTGCCTACATACATTGGCTCTGTCTTATGTCAATTTGGATCCACCTACACCATGGGGCCACTTTAAGCTCCTAGTCCACCCCTGAAGCCAGAATTCTGGCTTGCAGGACTTGATAAATTCCCCTTGTATGTTTCAGGATCATGCAGAAGACCCTGCATACAAATGTGGGCAAATCTATTTACTTTTATTACTCACTTCTAGATTCACTGTCTCCTTAATTCTGGAGAACCATCTCCATTCTCCTGCCTTTCATGCTAGGGCCTTGCTTTTTATATTACTATATGTGTTAAAGTCAAAAAACGGTTTCCTTCAAAATATAAGATCCACATTAAAGGGGTTCTTCAGGAATTAAGAAAATGAAAATACTTAAATATTACTTTAGTATAAATATATTCCCAAATACCTTTCATTAATAATAATGGCTCATTTTGTCTGGGGAGCCATCATTAGGAGAAACAAAATGACCACCGTCCTATTAGTACACACAAAACCTGTCCTAATCAAACAGCAGGACAAGTTACTTCACAACACTGAGGTAAAGAGCTGCCTCATCCTCCTCTCCTCTTTGAGTGTCTGGGATTATGATCCTGAATACAGTTTAATATGATATTTAGCTGAATCTTTGTGGGAATGGAGTTCATGAGGAGACATGAAGCACAGAGAGGATGGACAGGACAGACTGTGGTAATGGAGACAGCACACAAAAGCTACTGCTTTTTAGCCACATCTCCTCATGAACTCAATTCCAACAGAGATTCATGCGGAAGATCTTATCCTTTGTTTTAAGGATCATAACCCTTGACAAGCAGGAGAGCAGAGAGGAGGATAAGGCAGCTCTTTACCTCAGTATTGGGAAGTAACTTGTCCTCCTGTGTGATAAGGACAGGTTCTGTGTGTACTGATAGGACGGTGGCCATTTTGTTTCTCCTAATGATTGCTCCATAGACAAAATGAGCCATTAAAACTAATGTAAGGTATTTGGGAATATATTTATAATGATGTAATATTTAAGCATTTTCATTTTCTTAATTCCCGGAGAACCCCTTTAAGATTTCTTTTTCATCTTTTGAAGACAATGTTAATCTTCAGGGATTCACTATTATTAACTTTTGTTGCGTTTATCACAGCCTAAAGAGTGCTAGTCTACAAATCCTCTTAGTGCAATCCTGTAGCTTCATTTGCATATGTGAGGATAAAAATATAGCTGACTCAAAGCAGAGTTATAGTTCCCAATTATAATAAAGGCAATCATTGTTTTCTAAACAATAATCACATGCTTAAAGATTCCTATTCTAACAAGTAAGCCCTATTCCCTATGTATGAAACGTGGATAGACTGGGGACCATAGCTGCTTTTCTTGGCAATTCATGATGCTGTGCAACAGAGAATTAATGTAGAATGAGTTGTAACCATTTAAAGGGGTTGTCCGAGTACAATTGCTTGGCTACCTCCAGCAGTCCTAAAGAGCAGAACAGTGGAAGTGTGTTTGCCGCTCCAGTCAAACAGGGAATCGCAGACCCCAGTGGTTGGAAGCCCATTGATCAGACACTTCTCCCCTAGCCTGTGGCTAGGGCATTTATTGGCTGCAGCAATCATGTGCTGTGTAATGGCACATCATAGCTGCAGTTTATAAACAAGCAGCATCAGGAAGACCAGACCAGCACCACAGAGAATGGCACTTGAGAAATTTAGGATTTTGGAGGGCTTGTCTGAAAATTTTTATTATATCGGACAACCCCTAAAAGGAAGGCCAGTTTGTAAAAACCATGCAAATAAGTCCTCATCTATTTCTTGTTTGGCCATACATCTGTAGGTCACACAATTACTTAGGCTACTTTCACACTAGCGTTTTTAAATTCCGGTATTGAGTTCCATTATAGGGGCTCAATACCGGAAAAAACCACTTCAGTTTTGTCCCCATTCATTGTCAATGGGGACAAAGCTGAACTGAAGACAACGGAATGCTCCTGAAAGCATTCCGTTCCGTCTTCAGACCGGAGAACAAACCGCAGCATGCTGCGGTTTGCTCTCCGGTCCAGGCATCCGCACCAAGACGGATCCGGAATGACCCCCAATGCAAGTCAATGGGGACGGATCCGTTTGGTGTATCTGTCCTCCATTGATTTGCAATGGGGGGTCATTCCGGATCCGGCTACATAGATAGATATATACATACAGACATACACACATACATACTCACATACTCCAGGGACGCCGGCAGCATGTCTTCACGCGCCTCCTGCGCGCAGCTATGACGTTTCCCCACTGCGCCCAGCAGAGGGCGCTGTGGGGAATCGTCATCACTGCGCGCAGGAGGAGCGTGAAGACGTTCTGCCGGCGTCCCTGGAGTATGTGAGTATGTATGTGTGTATGTCTGTATGTCTTGTTCCAATGTGTGTGGTACATGTGTGGGGCCGGAGCGCTGCTCCGGCTCCACACATGTATCAGCGGCAGTACGGATCCGTCGGCACCCTTTAGGTGCCGGATCCGTGCTGCCGCTAGTGTGAAAGTAGCCTTAGCCCCACCTTGTATGAGAATACACCTGGGTCTGCATCCATAGGGCACAATATGGTGGCGATGACATGATTCATTGATGTCACTGCTGTCTGTGCGGTGGATGCGGAGGTCCCAATTATGTTTAAGTCTTTGATTATTTTTATATGCAAAATTGGGAAAGTGGGCTGATTTGAAATTTTAGTATTTGTTACATATATATAATTTTTCTTAAACAGTTGTTTTACTTTTTTACTTTTATTTCAAGGGGACTTGAACATGCAATTGTGTGATTCCTTATGGTGCAATAATTATGTCCATTGTGGTTGTGACGTCTTCCTATTAAAGGGGTTATGCAATCCTAAAAAAAGCCCCCCCCATTTGCTGGCCCCTCCATGCTGAATATACTTACCCAGGTCCCCGCTCCCTCCCTGCACTGCTCCGGTCCCCGCACCGCTACTGCTGCTTTCTCCCTGTGCCCGGATGAAAACATTAGGGGGGGGGGTAGCCAATGGCAGGCAGGCACGGGCCTAAACCAGGCAACCCCTTAAAAGTGGCTGTACATTTTTTTGCATTCATTTTTGTTAGAATGTCCCCCCAAAAATAAGATGATTGCAAGCCACAATCTGCTTAATCTGTGGTTGAACCCAGCTGCAAATGTTTCATTCTTATGTATTGCCACTGTGGGGTAAATTAAGCTTTCAATTTTGCCACTGAGAGCAGTTGGTCATATTCTCCAGAACAAGAGAAGCTCTTAGTAGCAGCTTCAGTCCTGTTAGGGCATATAAACAGTGTACAATGCCTTGAAAAAGTATTCATACCCCTTAAACTTTTTTCACGTTACACCCACAAGCTCAAATGTGTTTTATTGGGATTTTATGTGATAGACCAACACAAAGTAGCAAGTATGTGTGAAGTGAAAAGAATATGATATAACTGTTCTTCAAAATATTTAATAAATAAAAATATGAAAAGTGTGGCGTGCATTTGTATTCAGCCACCTCCAAATCTACCCCTCCAGTGTGATACATTACCTTCAGAAGTCACCTAATTGGTAAATAGAGTCCACCAGTGTGTAATTTATTCTCAGTATATACAACTGTTCTGTGAAGGCCTCAGAGGTTTGTTAGAGAAAATTAGTCATTAGACAGCATCATAAAAACCAAGGAACATACCAGACAGGTCAGGGATAAAGTTGTGGAGAAGTGTAAAGCAGGATTAGATAAAAAATATCCCTCTGAATATCATACGGAGCAGAGAAGCAGCCAAGAGGCCCATGATCACACTGGAGGACCTGCACAGATGCACAGCTCAGGTGGGAGAATCTGTCCACACGACAACTATTAGTCGTGTACTCCACCAATCTGGCCTTTATGGAAGCGTGGCAAGAAGAAAGCCATTTTTGAAAGCAAGCCATAAAAAGCCCCATTTGCAGTTTGCCACAAGCCATGTGGGGGACACAGCAAACATGTGGAAGAAGCTGCTCTGGTCAGTTGAGACCAAAGTTAAACTTTTTGACCTAAATGCAATGTGGAAAATTAACACTGCACATGGTGGTGGCAGCATCATGCTGTGCGGATTCTTTACTTTAGTAGGGAAGCTGGTCAGAGTTGATGGGAAGATGGATGGAACTAAATACAGGGCAATCCTGGAGGAAAACCTGTTAGAGGCTGCAAAAGACTTGAGACTGTGGTGGACGTTTACCATCCAGCAGGTCAATGACCCTAAACATACACCCAGATGGGTGGAATGGAAATGGTTTAGGTTAAAGTATATTCATGTGTTAGAATGGCCCAGTCAAAGTCCAGAACAAAATCCCATTGAGAATCTGTGGCAAGACTGTAGGTGTGCAAAGTTGGTAGAGACTTACTTCAAAAGACAGCTGTAACTGTAGCAAAAGGTGGTCCTACAAAGTATTGACTCAGGAGGGCTGAATACAAATGCACGGCACACTTTCCAGATTTTTTATTTTTAAGTTTGTGGGTGTAACGTGAAACAATATGGAAAATTTCAAGGGGTATGAATACATTTTCAAGGAACTATGAGCCTGAATGGATATCTGCTTTGTAGAATCATCTTCTGCTTTGGCAGACTAGAGCTGTCCATGGTAAATCATCTGAATGACTGCTATGTAATGCTACATGTGCCATAAAGCGGTCTCTGGCTATTAAAACCAGATGTTTAAAATGGATGGCAGGAATAGTGCCCTTTAACAATCATATTTTGTTCAAAATAAAGAATACAATAAACAAGCAGCATTGTTGTACACAATCCCACAAGTTTTTGTGGACATTTTTAAAGCATAACACAGGGGTTGCATAGAAAGAGAGGAGATGTATTGGCCTTTCCTCCATATTTTTTTCTTGTTGGATCCACCGGAACTGGCTAAAAAACTGCCACAAAAGCTATGTGTGTGGTTCCAGCTTTACAACACTTATGTAGCTTATTTGAAACCCACACCTGATTAGACCGAGATGAGTTCATGGCAGGACAATACTGTTTTGCACAAGTCTAGCTTGGGCTGTGTGGCAGCAAAGGGTTAGGCCATTTCTGAGGGCTCTTTCTCAGGGTAAAATGTAGCTTGACAAAAATGATAAATGTTATTTAATATATATGTACCCAAAAAGGTTCCTATAAAACTAAAATATCTTCTGCAAATTTTTTTTTAAAGATTATGGCTACTGTAGCAGAGGGGTAAAATGTTACTGGTGTGTAAAATGTATTCCAACTTTTTTATATTGATGACTTGTCCTCCAGATAGGCCAGTAATATGAGATCAGTGGGTACCAACACCCAGCACCCCTGCTGAACAGCTGCTTTGTGCAGCTGTAGGTGCCGGAAGCTAAAGAGTAAATAGACTGAAAGCAGAAGGCTCAATCCACTTTGTTGCCATACTGCTCAGATCCCATTCAAGTGAAATATATATATATATATCAATCAAACTAAGGGGCTAAAATGCACTTAAAGGGATTGTCCAGCTTTTTACAAGTGATGACCTATGTTCAGGCCTATCTGATTAGATGGGATCCAACTCCTGGCATCCCTGCTGATCTTCTGTTTTAGTGTAACTCCAGCACCAGGTATTGCTACTACAAAACTGCACAACTCTATCCACTGTGTATTGGACAGAGCTTTTAATATAGCATTGCTCCCATTGAAGTGAAGGGGAGCAGAGTTGTTGTAGCCAGCTTCATTTACACAGTAGACTGAGCTGTGTAGATTAGGAACCAACTTACAGCGCCAAAGCTACACTGAAACCACTGCTTGGGGTGGGGGTGTCAGACCCCTGCTGGTTAGATAGTGATGGGCTGAAATGAGGATAGGCCGGCACTTATAAAAAAAAAAGCTGGACAACCCCTTTAAGGCATCCGAGGTGTACATCAACGACAGCTTGGAAAAAAGATGCCTTAGAAGCAATCTCATTTACATGTATAAATACATGTGTGGTCAATACAAAGAACTGGCACATGATTTATTCATTCCAAGGACTTTGCAAAGGATCAGGAACATTCATTGCATGTGCTAGAAAGGCGATGCGGACACCAATACAGGAAAGGATTCTTTACAGTTAGAGTAGTCAAACTGTGGACTGCCTTGCCCCAAATAAGTCAGGTATAGCATTAAAAAAGGGCTAGATGCTCATTTAACAGTAAATGGCATTGACGTAATTAATGTGTAATTCACCCAGAAAGGTTGTACTTTATGGTTTTGTGTCGTTTTTCAATCTATGTTACTATTTATTTGAGACATAAATTTAAGATCTACAATTACAAAAAAGGGACATTTTTGGAAGGGTCTAATTTTATTGTGTCTGTTCTGTTACAGCATTAAGAAGAATTGGTCCTTGTGCAAGATACAATCTGTGGAAGTCTTTTAGCTGTTGGAAACATGAGACATTTGTGAGACATTTTCATCATGCAACACAATGAACTAAGACTGTTTCTTAGACCCTCAACATTTTGTACGCATTCTTCAGTGTGCTTCTGCCATCCTGGGATTTTATTAACTCGTAGAGCACACATTCACATCTGACGTTTGATATAAGAAATGAAACATTTAAAGTGTCCTTCCTCTTAATGATATTCTGTATAGTGATGATGCCTAGTTGTATAATGCTGTGCAGTACAGCCATCTGTCCACAAGGAGGGGCTCAGTGCTTAGATTAATCCCATGACTTCTGGTCGTCTGTGTACCTTATTAGTGATAAAACGTTGACATTTGTCATGAATGCTTTCATCTGCTCACATCTGTTACTAGCTGTTCTCATTATAGGATTTAATTGTAAAATCAACTATTATGCAAATACACTTCATAAGGTAATACGTTTTAAACCTCATCACTGATAAACTGTTTAATATTAACTATTAGTTAAAAAATGTATATATTTCACATTAGCTTTAATAATACAACGTTTAGTATTGTTTCCAATAAATGTTGAAAGCTGGAGTCAACTGTTTATAATATATTGTAGGCACACATTTATAGAGATAATAAAGACATGTGGTTATTGATAAAAAAATAACCTCAGTGTGTAACAAAAGTGAAGTTGTATGTAACTGACCAGCTTAAAGGGCATCTGTGAGCAGATTTGTACCTGTGAAATTGGCTGACCTGTTACGTGTGCACTTGGCAGCTGAAGGCATCTGTGTTGGTCCCATGTTCATATGTGCCTGCATGGCTGAGAAAAATGATGTTCTGATATATTTAAATGAGCCTCTTGGAGCAACAGTGGCATTGCCATTACACCTAGAGGATTAGCTCTCTCTGCAACTGCTGCACCCTCTCCACTTTGAGTGAAAACATCATCAAGCCAAAGTGGAGCGGGCATGGCTGTTGCATAGAGTGCTGAGCCTGTAGGTGTAACGGTTATGAGACCAGCACAGATACCTTCAGCTGCCAAGGACACATGCAACAGGTCAGCCAGTTTCATAGGTACAAATCTACTGACAGATGCCCTTTAATAGAAAAATACAGTTATGCCAACATCATTAATATATTTACATATGCCACATGTAGTGAGTGAATCCCTAATCCATGGTCTGGGGATCAGACCATTACAGGATTATCACATTTTCTGAAAAGGAAAAGTAAGACCATGCAAAACTGCTGACAGTGCTATATACGTGATCTCAGGACAAGCATACGTTTTGTGGAGTTTATAGTATCAGGAGCAGTGAGAATATGAACTTTTATTCTGCCAGATTCTGGTTCTGCTAATGCACTGGAGACAAAGCTTCACTATGAAGCACTCTCTGCATTGAGCTGCTTCACAGTCCTTCCCCTCTTCTCTGAGTGACAGCTGTAGTTGTCACTTGGTTGGCTGCTACAGTCACTCAAAGCAGGGGGAGGGTCTGTGAAACAGCTCAGTGCAGAAACTGGAGAGCACTTCACAGTGAAATGTTGTCTCCAATGCACTTGCAGGAGCAGAATAAACAGTAGTGTTAGCAGTATCATAAAAATATGGCTGTTTTTTTAACAAAAAAAAGCACTACACCTGTCCATAGGTAGTGTGTGGTATTGCAGCCCCATTCACTGCAATGGAGCAGAGCAGTAATAGAAGGCATAACTCATGGACTGTTGGTGCTGTTTCTGGAAGAGAACAGTCATGTTTTTCTAATCCTGGGGAACCCCTATAATGCTCTGCAAAAGGTATATCTGTCATGTTGTCCCTGTACCCTGCCTAGCTCTGGCAGCAGTTTTGCATAGTCATTGTTGATAGACTCCCTTAATTCCAAAAGAAGAAAAATAAATAATATTCTGTTCAAAGGTAGGGATATAAATATAATCGTCTGCTATATCGCTTATGGTATAAACATGTTAGAAGATGTGCTTGGTAGAAGTCTGTGAGCTCAAAATCAGTGACACTCTCCAGAGTTATGCCAGAGACCAATAGTCACTGTAACTTTTCTGCAGCAACTCTAGGGTCGCAGAGTGTATCTATAGATTATGTAATGCTATGTACACTTCCATGTTGGAGGCTCTGTTAGCATGCAGCACTATTTCTCCAGACACCTTGGTGGCACCTAGCGGTCTCCATTATAAGGTCCATCAGGTCCCACCGGTGTCCAACATGCGACGGATCTTACACTGTAATGTAGTCAATCTGCTACAGTTCCCATATACCTCATTTGCAGTTGGCCAGATTTTGACATTCCCACACATGTACATGCTTGACTAAGGCTGCATTCACACGACTGTGGTGTTTTGTGGATCCGCAAAACATGAATACTGGCCCATGTGCGTTCCGCAATTTCCGCCACGGAACGGAACTACAGACGCGGACAGCACGCGGTGTCCTGTCTGCATCTTTTGGGGCCCCATTGAAATGAATGGGTCTGCATCCGATGCGCAAAATTTGCGGAACTGATGCGGACTCATTCATACGGTCCTTTGAATGTAGCCTAAGGCTGAGGCTAAAGCCTGTATTACACAGGCCAATTGAGCAAGCGATCTACATGCAGCGATCTATCCGAAGCATGAGGAGGAACAATCGCTATGCTATTGCTCATCCCCATACTGTCTAGTGGTTTGCTAGCGGTAGATCGCTATTGGACAGAACGATCTGCCACCGGCAAGAGCTAATTTTAAGAATTCTTAAAAAGCAGAATTCATCCACAAGAGCATTTGTTGCCACCGTCTAATCATCTGTTTACCTATAGCTTTATATATTGTTATCACTTTGACATTACTAATGCTACTTGGGCATTAAAGTACTTGAAAGGTGCTGAATGCAATTCTAGGGAGACCCTAGAGTGTTATATATGACTTTTTCAGTTGGGGCACTTTCGAGTCGGACCAAATTTATTCTGGCAGAATTGAATTTGATGACTGATTCCAACAAATCGGACCTGAAACAAATTTTGGGAAATCTGTTAATCTCAATTATATAGATCTTGCTTTGTGCACTGGTGCAGTTATTCTAGAACAGAAAATGGTCTTTTCCAAACTGTTCCCACACAAATGAAAGCATATAATTGTCCAAAATGTCTTGGTATGCTCAAGAATAAGATTTTCATTTTCTGGAACTATGGAGCCTAGACCAACTCCTGAAAAACAATCCCATAGCATTAATCCTCCTCCACCAAACTTTACAGTGGCACAATGCAATCAGCCATGTTATCAATCAAGCTGGCATTCTCCAAACCTAACTCGTCCATCACACTGCCAGATTACAATAAAGTACAATTTGGCATTCCACAGAACATATTTCCACTGCTCCACCACTCCATCCAACATGTAAGGCATACATGCAGCTGCTCAGCCATGGAAACCTATGCCATGAAGCTCCCGTGTGCTGATGTTAATGCCAGAGACGGTTTGGAATTCTGCAGTTATTGATTTGGCAGAGTGTTGGCAACTTTTATGAACAATGCACCTCAGGACACAGAGAACCCGCTCTGTAACTTTGTCACATAGGGATGGACTTTGTCAGTGCACCCCCTAGTCTCCAAACCAACACTCTTCCTACCTACTTGAATTATCCACCCTAAACGGTGGCCCCCAACTGGGTGATGTTACCTATTCTAAGTGCATGGGGAAGGGAAAAGGAAAGGGAAAGGAGAAGACAGGCCGGAAGACCTAAAACACATGATCACAATGACAGAATCAGAACCAAAGTCAAATCCAATAACAAAAGTCCAAACTACAGTAGAGAGTCATGCCAGTGCCAGAAACAGAAGATAAACACAGAGTAAATTCCAAACGGGGCCAGAGCAGTAATCGATAGTCAAAGGCGTAGTCAGGGACAAATACCAGGTCAATGAACCATGAATCCAAACAGGAGAATGCTAGTGAGATACCAGAGACTAATTACAATTATGGTAATTGGAGGAATCCACATGATTGTAAGAGAGGAAAAGACTGGTTAAAATAACCGAACTAGTAGGGGGGCCTAGTGTCCCTGCACACTGTTGTGCTGGACCGTCCTGCAGTCCGCACTGGTTGCCCTGACGATAGCATGATGGTGAGGGTGCTGCTGCAAGGAGGCTGGACTCATCGTGGGAGTGTGGAGAGGGAAGTACACCACACTTTATGTGGTCTGCCACTTCTTGATTGAGTTGTTTTTTTTAAATGCTTTCACCTTTTAATAATCTCACTCCCAGTTGATCGTGGAATATCCAAGAGGGAAGGAATTTCATGAAATGACTGCTTGTCCTCCCATAATTATCCATATTTAAACTGACATTAAGAGAAATGTATTTAGATTTGTGTGACATTAATGCTAATGCAATTCAAAGGAAATTAAATAGCAAAAATATGAATCATAGATGAAATTAGAGCACAGCATATGTTTTTGTATTCATTGACTCTTTTGCCCTGCTGAAAACACTTACATTATCCAGCTCAGTGAAAATAAGGCATGCTTCATTAGAGAAAGTAGATCTGTATGCATTGTTTTGCCTGTGGCTGCCTGATAATAAACTGGAATATCAGTCTTCTACCAAGAGTATATCGCTCTTCTTGGCATCTGCATATAAGAATTAAATAAATGAAAACTCATGAAAACAAGAATAGCAAATTAAGACAAACATCCACAACAAAAATACATTTCATTTGGTGTATATGTTGTATAAAAGCAGCTTTTGTTTTTAAACTTTGCCATACAGATCAGATCTATGCAGATCTAAGCTCTATTTATTTTATTAGGGAATTACATGTCATATAATGCAAGTCCAGAATATTCCCTTTATAACTGGAAGTTATGAGATAATAAAGCAGGCAGTGGTAAGAATCAAGGGCAGTAAAAAATTCATTCTAGTTACACAATTTGTTACTAATTTTCCATAAACTTCGGTGTCTAATAAATCCAAAGTTCTTGGAATGAATCAGTCAAAATCATGTCCACCATTTTACATATCAGAATACAGGAAAGATGAGAAGGTGAAGGAGGATCATATGACCCCAAGTTTTCTCATGAAACTGAATACCCCATAATGAGAAGGAGAAAACAAAATTTTAGACATTTTTGCAAATTTATTAAAAAAGAAAAACTAACATTTTGCAGGGATATAAGTATTCATACCTTTGTAGTGACACTTGAAATTTATCTCTGGGGGCCCCCTATTTATCTCGATGGATTTTTAGGTGTTTCTACACGTTGATTGGAGTCCACCTGTATTAAACTCAGTTCTTTGGATATGATTTGGAAAGACAAACCCCTGTTTATATATGGTCTCACAGCTGACAATGCATATCAGAGCAACAACCAAGCCCTGAGGGGTAAGGAACTGCCTATAGAGCTCAGACTGGATAGTGTGGAAGCACAGATCTGGAGAAGACTACAAAACATTTCTGCTGCACTGAAAGTTCCCAAGGGCACAGTGGCTTCCATAATTTCTAAATGGAAGGAGTTTGGAACATCCAGGACTCCACCTAATGCAGTCCGCCAGACCAAAGTAAATAATCGGAGGAGAGGTGACCAAGAATCCAATGGTCACTCTGGCTGAGCTCTAAACATCCTTTGTGCAAATGAGAAACTTCCAGAAGGTGAGCCATCACTGCAGCACTCCACCAACCTGGGCTGTATTGGCCAGAAAGAAGCCTCTCCTTAGTAAAAGACACAAGGATTTTAATTAACACTGTGAGAAAACAAAATTCTCTGGCAGCTTCATGCTGTTTTTCAGCATCTGGGACAGGGAGAATGGTTAGGGTTGAGGGATCCAGAGAACTATGGACCACAGACTATGACAAAGGTTTATCTTGCAGAAAAAAAAAAATAACCATAAGCACACAGCCAAGACAACACCTGAGTTCTTTAGGGAGAACTCTGTGAATATACTTCAGTGGTCAAGCCATAGCCCTCACTTAAACCCAATAGAACATCTGTGGAGAGACCTGAAAGTGACTGTCCACAGACAGTCTTCCTCCAGCCTGACAGAGCTTTAAAGTATCTGCAGAGAAGAATGACAAAACAATCCCTAAATCCAGGTGTGCACATCTTGTGGCATCATACTCAAGAAGACTGGAGGGTGTAATCACTGCCAATGGTGCTTAACCCTTTCAGTACTTTTCACCTGCAATCCCAGGCTGATTTTTGCAAATCTGACATGTATTATTTTATGTGGTAATAACTTTGGAATGCTTTTACTTATCTAAGCGATTCTGAGATTGTTTTCTCGTGACATATTGTACTTCATGTTAGTGATAAATTTGAGTCAATATGTTTTACCTTTATTTAAAAAAAATTACCAAAAATTTTTTATGCTTTTAAGGCAGATAGTGATAAAATAGTCAGATAAACACAGAGGAGGCAGCACTCCAAGAAGAATCAAAGTTTTATTCACCTAGTTCTGACATTGGGTGAATAAAACTTTGATTCTTTTTGGAGTGCTTCCTCCTCTGTGTTTATCTAGGATTTGGTGAGGACTTAGATTGTATCTTCTGGTGGCATGCGCCCCCTTTTTTTTTGCTTTTTTATGTTGCAATGTTTTTGCTATTTTTCTTTATTTTATTTGGTGCAGTGCCGCTCTTAGTGTGTATTTAATAAAATAGTTATTTACTTTACATTTCCCATATGTATACTTTATGTTTGCATCATTTTGCAAATAACATTTTATTTTTTTAGAACGTTAGAAGGCATAGAATTTGAGAAGCAATTCTTTCATTTTTTTTAGGAAAATTTCTAAAACCCACTTTTTTAAGGACTAATTCAGTTATTAAGTCATTTTCTGGGGCTTACATAGTATAATTCCCCCTCCCCACAAATGAAAATACACTCCTGAAGTTATTCAAAACGAATTTTAAAAATTTTGTTAACCTTTTAGGTGTTACACAAGAATTAAAGGAAAATGAGGTGACATTTCAGATTTTCCATTTTAATCCATTTTTCCTGTAACACAGCAAGGGTTAACAGCCAAGCAAACCTCAATATTTATCCCACTTATTCTGCAGTTTACAGAAACACCCCATATGTGGTCATAAACTGCTGTATGGGCACATGCCAGGGCGCAGAAGGGAAAGAGCACCATTTGGTTTTTGGAGGGCAGATTTCACTGGTATAATTTTAAGTTCCCATGTCACATTTGAAGACCAGCTGATGCACCCCTACAGTAGAAAGTCCCAAAAAATGACCCCATTTTGGAAACTACAGGATAAGGAGACAGTTTTATTGTACATATGATTTTTGATTGCTCAATAGTATATTTTTTTGTGAGGCAAGGTAACCAAAGATGGCTGTTCTGGCACAGTTTTTTAAATTTTTTTTACGGTATTCACCTGACAGGATAGATCATGTGTTATTTTTATAAAAGAGATTGTTACGGATGCAACAATACCAAATATGTCTATTTTTATTTTTGTTTTGCTTCATTTTTACATAATAAAGCATTTTTTTTTAAAAAAATCATGTTTTTGTGTTGCCATATTCTGAAACTTTTATTCTTTTTAATATGAAAAACATTTTTTTTTTAACTTTTTATTTTTTATTTTTGTCACTCTGTGGGACTTCAACTTTTGGGGTTCTGATCCCCTCTGCAATGCATTGCAATACATGTGTATTGAAATGCATTTACTGGATCTCACAGGCTTCTGTAGGAGGCAAGCCCAAAGCCTGTTAGGCATCGGGCTGCTGTTCCTGCCATTGGGTCCCCATCACCACAGTGCGGGGACCCAATGGGGACAGGGAGGGAGCCTGTACCCTCCGCAAACCCCTTGTATGTTGCAGTCAGTGCTGACCGCAGCAACCAAGGAGTTAATACTCCAGTATCGGCGCATACATGTCCCGGACCCCTGCTGCTGATCGAGCGGGTGCAGCTCCTGTACCTGCCCGATCAGAGCGCTTTAGATGTACAATCCGCACTCAATCGTAGTCAGTTTTGACTGCGATTGCGTACGTTCGTTCAGTTTTTTCCGCGCGGGTGCGAAGCGTATGGATGCATTTCGCACGGGCGTGAGAAAAAACTGAATGTTTACAAACAACATCTCTAAGCAACCATGCGTTAAAAATGCATTGCACCCGCACTTGTGTGCGGATGCAATGCGATTTTCACGCAGCCCCATTCACTTCAATGGGGCCAGGGCTGTGTGCAAAACGCAGAATATGCTGCGATTTGCATGCAACGGCGAACTCAGGTGTGAAAAAAATCGCCCATGTGAAAAGCCCCATTGAAATGAATGGGTCAGGATTCAGTGCGGGTGCAATGCGTTCGCATCACGCATTGGACCCACGCGGAAACATCGCCCGTGTGAAAGGGGCCTTAGGGGGTTTTGCCACTTCAGCAAATAGCATTTATTATGCAGAGAAAGTTTCCATACCGCATTAATAGCGGGCGTCCCTGAATCACCTTGTAATAGGCTCTGTTGTAACACAGTGACAGAATATGATATCAGCAATTTTAGTGACAGAGGGCCCCCTGGAAGCTGGGGTCCCAGGCATTCACCCAAACCGTCCATATGATAATCCACCACAGGACCCAAGTCCTGAGACTTCCACCTATTGCTAGAAGGAGGATACTGAAGAACTGACATAGCTTTTTCTCCTTGATGCAGAAGATGGGCTTAATAGAAAGTCTATGGGCCTGTCTTAATTCTCTCTCCTGCAGCATGGAGAGACCATGTTATGTAAGAACTTCTATCTCCTCCTTCTTGCATTCAGACCCCAAACAGATCAAAACCTTTGATATGTCTATATGACATATCAGCGACAATTTATATGGTTTTATTGTGCAAAAGTAATAAAACAAAAGTATATATATATATTTATAGTATATAAGTATATATATTTGGTATCAAATTCTATCGACCGTCATAATATAGTTAATAGATTGTTTATACCACATGAGGAATTGTGTAAAAAAAAAAATTCTTCAACCCACCCATAAAAAATTAATTAAAGTTTTCCATATATTATATGTACTGCAAAATGGCTGTGTCAGCAGAAAAATAAAACAAGTTAAGACTTTCGGACGGTGGGGATGAAAAAAAAATGCGTAAGAGGTTACAGGGAACTTTATAAACACAAGTTGTATGGTACACTCAAAGTACAATGCAGGTTGCTGAGTGCACTGGTTAGATTAGGCGCCTCCTTTTTATTTATCTGTGTATGAAACTATGGATGATAGTGAACCAATCAAATATATAGATCATTAATAAAAATCACAATCAAACACAATACATGATTAAATACTAGATAATTTTATTGTAAATCTAATTATAAACATGATTATCATCACACAAAAAATATTTAAAAACATTAAAATACATAGGAAAGGAGGCACAGGGATGGGACAAGTAATCTAAAGTGCAAGTGCATGTCTACTGGCCAAAGACAAAATCAAATGTCACTGTGTACATAGGCTGTATAAAAGTATATAAAAAGCTCTAAATCAACTGGGTACATACAATAGATATAGTAGCGATGCTACATTTGAACATCACAAGGGTACAATTCCAGTACACGCCACCAATCCACTCCCCGACACGCATTTTGCGGTCTGCTTCCTCAAGGGGTAGTGGTTGAATTGTGGCTAGGCACCATATATATAGGGCCACCAATAATACATAATTAACATAGGGCCAATAACATCCACAGAATCCAAAAGTCAGAATGACTGCCAATAGAATCCACTAGAGATGAGCGAAGCGATTCGTCGATTCGTTGATTCGTATCGAATCTTGGGATTTTTCAGCTGCGAAGCGAATCCGAATTTTAGGTGATTCGCTTCGCTTTTGTACGCATCGCTACGTAGTTTGTCCGCTAAATTATACGCTATTCTACGTATAATTTAGTTACTCTATACGCTGTTGCGCAGACTCCTCCCTGGTAGTTACTCTACACGCTGTTGCGTACGAATTCTATTCAGCGATGCAGACTCCTCCCTGGTAGTTTCGCCCACTTTTCCTGCGTGCAAGGAAGACGTGGCAAGTCAGCAGAGTAAGATGGCGGCGAGACAGCGAGGTCCTGACTGGGGAAGCATGTTGTGGGCAGACGACCCCTATGAGGAGAAGGAACCGGAGATCTATCTCTCACAACTCAACAGGAAGTCGGATGAGGTGCCTGCTGAGGTGGTGACTCCACTGGCTGACAAGGCGGAGGCGGCAGGAGTTCCCGCTCCGCCGTGCAAGGACTACTCCTTACACCAGAATTTGATGGTCACTGAGGCTGTCACCCGGAACGCCCAGACCCTCTGGGAATATAAAAAGCTGGTGGAGGAGTGGGTGGTGCAAGTTTTGGAGCACCCACGGTCCGGTGACCCTAAGCTGGAGCGCCGAAGGGGAACCGTTATTTGGTTCAACGTGGAGCGGTTTCATCGGCGATGAGGAGATGGCAGAGGAATTATATGTTAACCGCCGTTCGGTTAAGCAGCTGTATCTTCCGCCCGTACGCCACAATCTCCACGCAGGGGATTACGTGGAGTATAACCCCATGAAGAGCCTCCAAGGCCCCTTTGCTACTGGGGGTGAAAATCTTAAAGCGACCACCTACTCCTGCAGCGCCCCCGGAAGACTGGAGTGAGGAGGCCCAGGCCGCAGAAGAGGCTTGTGACCTTAAGACCTTGAGATTTGAAGAGAAATCCCAAGGTCCGGATCAGCCGGAACCCCTGATTCCTGATTTGCCGCCACCGCCACCGATACCACCGATCCTTCATGTGGGACAGATGACCACGAACACTTTCGTGTACCATCCAACTGTGGTACAGTACCACTACCAACTGCCATGCCCATGGCAGTTGCAGGCCGCACAGTCCACTGCTCGTGGAAGACCGTTACCATTACCGTTACAGCCGGAGATTCTGGGCACTAGTTGGCTCTTGTTTTTAGTTTTGTTGCCCCGCATTTGTCCTCACCCAGATGGCCATGGATTGTTAGGACTCCCCCCATAAAAAAAAGTTTTTTTTATCCAAGTTGCGCATACGTGCGCCTCATCCCTTTTTTCCCCCTTTTCAGGTTATTTGGGGAGCCCCTCGAAAGAGGTTTTTTTAAAGGGAACCTTTGCTGCTATTTTTTTACCCATTTGGATTACAATTTTACCTATGTGGATTACAAATTGCGACTGAGTTTGGGACTCTGCTCCAGTTCTATGACAAGCGTCAGAAGAAAAGAGATTTAAACATGTCCGTGAGCATACTAGGTAGGTGATATTTAAAATGTTTATATTATACTTATAATAATGTATTTGCACTATTTACCATATATGTGTCTCCAATATTCGCTCTGCCTCTGAGGAGTGCACGCAGCGGCCTCTCCTCGTACGTGCCTGTGTATTACGTAATCGCTTAGACAATAGTACACTGAGATTCGTAAGCTATTTGTACGCTCATGCGTATGTCTTCTAAGACGTCGCGTACATTTTGTAAATGAACGATCGTTATTAGTGAGCGAATGTTCGCTAATAGCACATAATAACGTATATTTTGTACCAAATACAACGAATCTATTCGTCGAATACACAAATTTTAGGAAAAGTTCGGCGAATGTTCGGCAAATAATTTTTTCAATGATTCGCTCATCTCTAGAATCCACCTATGCCTGTCCTAATACGCACCTGGTAGTCATATAAAATCATAGATGGCACTCATTATCAACGTCACACCAGAGCGCAGAATGCGCCCCCAGCCAGATGCATACACAGGACGCAGCGCGCACCGTGGCAGCCAAATTGGAATAGGTGCACAAGGACTGGCATGGCAGTTAAATGCATACAGGCTAAATGGGACACATAATCATGAGACAACGATAATTAATTATGAAAAATCATAATAGAGTAATACATAAATACAAAAAATAAAGCATAATTGATAAATACAAATAAATAGATTAAAAATATGTGCATAATTCATAATAAATATTGAAAAAAGTGCCAACCAATTGCAAAGATGAAATGACTAACGAGTGAATGTGATATGATGGAGAAAATTATAATTTTTTGTATGATGCTAATCATGTTTATAATTAGATTTACAATAAAATTATCTAGTATTTAATCATGTATTGTGTTTGATTGTGAATTTTATTAATGATATTTGATTGGTTCTATATGATATATATGTATATGGATTACTTGTTACCTTTTTTGGGGAATTGTTTTGGTGTTTCACTATGCATGATAGTGACCCTGTAATTAAAAGCAATATTTCTAATAAAACTTATGTATCAAATCATCCAAAAACATGATGTAATAAACAAAATAAATTAAAAACAAGATCAGTTATCTCAATTGTCTGCTTGAACTATCATATAGGGGTATATGTACAGATGCCAGGCCATCACACTGTACATATATATATATATTTTGCACAAGATCTTCAAGTAGTATGCACTGTATTATTACTCTCAGAAGCCACGATCATGTATGAATGCAGCAGTTGAGTGGTACAATGCTGGGGGCGGCGCTATTGCAGCTCCCTGTCATTGCACCCGCTATTTAGAAACAAATGCCCTTCATGACAAAGTAATTTGTCATGAAGCAATTTTTTTTGTAAAATTCGGTGAAGCAGCCAAATCGAATTTTCCACAACTTTGCTCATCTCTAATTATGATGAATATCCACTTATATACAATCAATGGTGTCATAGTTAATAGTCAGTTTTGCAAAGCAGCATCTTATTAACTGTGCAGGAAATCTTTAGTCATGGATATATGATAAACTGAATGGTGTATAGTTGTATACTGTATATGACATGTCTAGGTAGTATCTCTGTTCCTGTGTGCAGGTAGCATTCCTGTGGAGGAAGCCACGGCTCACCAAACATTTCCCCTGCAGCAGCCACCACAGGGATGATTTATCATCAAATTCATGGCTGTCCTAGTAATACAAGATAGTTTTTTTAGAATGGAAGCTGCTTATACAGAGTATCTCTCCATTCTGGCTCAAATAAGGGGGCTCAAAAGCAATAGATTTCCCTCTCTGAAGTCCATGAGCCCAAATGGATTATATAGACAGGAGGGGCCTTTGTGAGACAACCCCTATAATTTCTGTATTATGGTGACTTGTTAGAAATCACACATCCCTGCCACTTAATGTAAACATGCTGAAAATACTGCAAATTCAGGTATTAAGGTAGTGTGTAAGGGTGGCACAACCAGTGTAGTATACGAGCACAGGATCCAGGCAGGTGGCAGATTTTATACAACTTCAATTTAGTAATGATATATATAAGTCCGGGTTGTGCAGTGACACAATAGTCTGTGCAAATTTCCCTAACCACTGACACTGCTCTCCCCTCAGCTTCCAACCGCCCATCTCAGTGGTAACAGTCCCAGCCGCTCTCCAGTAGCTGTGCTGTCTCTAACCCTGGTCTCAGTCTTTTCATATCTCTCACTAGAAGCCACTCTCCTTGATGACTCTCCTCTCAGGGATCTCTCAACAATCATTCCAGAATCTCCTCTCATCAGTGGCGTAGCAATAGGGGCCGCACCGCCAATTAGGCGAGGTGCGGCGCGGCCCTGGTCACAGTTGGGGGACAACGGCGACGGCGGGGCAGAGGGAGATGAGCGCTTCCATTGTGGAAGCGCTCATCTCCATAGTCATCTGTATTGCCGTCCTCAGGACAGCGATACAGATGTCTGTGCTGCGGCGGGGCGGGGGTGGGAGAGGCGTCTCCCTTCTCCATCCATCTGATAGGCTGCAGGCCTAGTGCCTGCAGCCTATCAGAGGCCGGCGCAGGCAACGCGATGACATACAGCGTGGGATACAGGCCGGACGATGCCTGCATCACATCGCTGATAGCTGCATGGAGGTAAGTATAACTGTTTATTTTTTTATATGGTGCAATTACGGACCGGAGCTCTGGGGGGCACTGGGGGCATTTCTTACTGGCACATGGGGGCACTGGGGACATTTCTTACTGGCACATGGGGGCACTGGGGGCATTTCTTACTGGCATATGATTTGGGGGGCATCTATGGGGTGGGACACTTTTTACTGGCACATGATTTTGGGGGAATCAATGGGGTGGAGCACTTACTGGCACATTATTGGAGGGAAATTTTGGGGGCACTTCTGGCGCATTATTGGGGCACTTCTTACTGGCACATTATTGGGGGGCACTATGGGGGCACTTACTGGCACATTATTGGGGCACTTCTTACTGGCATATTATTGGGGGGCACTATGGGGGCACTTACTGGCACATTATTGGGGCGCTTCTTACTGGCACATTATTGGGGCACTATGAGGGCATCTACTGAGGCCACAAAGAAGGGGTATTTTATATGGGGGGCTCTGTATAGGTGCATTTTATACTGGGACACATTATGGCGGGTACTATGGGGGCATCTACGGGGAGCACTAAGAAGGGGTATTTTATACTTGCAAATTATGGGGGACACTGAGGGCATCTACTGGGGCACTATGTAGGGGCATTTTATACTGGTACATTATGGGGGCACTATGAGGAAGGGGGAGAGGAGTACTATGGGGGCATTTACTGAGGGCACTATATAGGGGTATTTTATACTGGCACATTATGGGGGCACTATCGGGACATTAGCTCAACTGGGGGCATTAAAAGGTTTTTTTTTTGCACTAGCACACATAAAGGGGCATTTTTGTACTGTCACATTAAAAGGAAAATTATGCTCGGCCGAGCATGCTCGAGTGCCATTTTTGCGTATTTGCGTACGCATTTTAAAATTCGTACGCTATTCATACGCATATTTTAATCTATACGCAAATGCGTACGAATAGCGTACAAATTGAATTTGTACGCTATTCGTACGCTATTCGAACGCATTTGCGTATAGATTAAAATATGCGTATGAATAGCGTACGAATTTTAAAATGCGTGCGCAAATACGCAAAAATGGCACTCGAGCATGCTCGGCTGAGCATGCTCGCTCATCTCTAGTTGGGACTTTGGGGAGCACTATTACTGTGGGGGGCACCCTGGCACAGTATCAGCATAGCACAGTTATTTCGGTGGGATGTTATGTTTACACTATTACTGTCAGGGACACTATTTGCTGGGCGCAGTTATTTTTGGACACTGTGTGCCAATAATTATGGAAGGGCACTGTCTGTGTGGTACTAGTGGCACAGTACTGAGGGTGGTAGGATGATTTGTCCAGAAGACGGGAGGATGATGGAAAAGTAATAAACTAAGATTTTTTTCTGTCAAACTGCAGAGATGAGAGATAGCTGAAAAATGGCGTCTGGTCTGAAAAGAGAAGATGAGGAAAGAGAAGATCTACATCAGAGGAGACGTCACTGGATGTAAGAGGCATGGGGCGCTGTATTAGGCTACATTCACACGAACGTTGTGTTTTGCGGTCTGCAAATTGCGGATCCGCAAAAAAAACGGATGATGTTCTGTATGGCATCCGTTTTTTTTGTAGATCCACTGTAACAATGCCTATTCTTGTCTGCAAAACGGACAAAAATAGGACATGTTCTATTTTTTTTGCGGGGCTATGGAACGAACATACGTATGTTGATAACACACAGTGTGCTGTCTGCATTTTTTGCTGACCTATTGAAGTGAATGGGTCTGCATCTGAGCCGCAAAATATGCGGATCAGAGGCCGCAAAAACAACTGTCGTGTGAATGTAGCCTTACCCTGTATGTTCTGTAGTGATATACGTAATGTTAGGAGGGAAAGGGTTAGGGTGAGAATTTGGCATGGGGGGGTTTAAATTTTTGACTTGGCCAGCGGAAAAGCTAGGTGCACCAGCGCTGAGGGAAGGAAGGGGGGCCCAAGCTGAACTCTTGTACCAGGGCCCATGAGCCTTTAGCTACGCCCCTGCCTCTGATAACTTCCATAACAGTTCCACACAGCCCTACATCCTGTTAGCGCCAAGCTCTGCCCCCTCCTTTCTACAGTGTCTGACTCTGTTGAGCATGTCTGAGCATGCTCTGTACACTCAGTCACATATAGTAATATATTCACTCTACATACCCCTCTTACAAGCTATACACTTTGGATGACTGTTGGACAAACCTGACAATTTTGTCAGGACTACATCCCAGCTCTCCCCTCATGTCAGGGGAAGAAAGGATTGGATCAACATGTCAAATCCTTTTGTTCTCAAAGGAGATAAGCCACCACCAGAGAACACTACTCTCTCCATAGAGAACACATACATGCTCGCCTGAGCTTACTGTGCAGGTGTAAAGAGGGTTGGAAGGAATAGCTGTCAGTAAAAAATAAATAAATAAATAAATTAATAAATAATAACATTTTTTGGCAGTATAAGATAAAACTGCACACCTTGACATTGAAGTGGGTGGAGCCTGCCCCATTTTTGCTTAGGCCCCTCAAGATTCCTTGATGCCTGCTTATCTGAATATTGTTTATATGGGGAATCCACTATACCCAAAGTTCAATCTACCCAATAATATCACAATACAGTGGCCATGGGTTCTACACAGGTTATGTGCACAATATATCATCACAATGAAGACTATACTGTCATGTGTATGATGGATGAAGAATATACACATGGCCCGGCATAAAGAAAATCTTATTATTATTTTAGGCAGGGGTGTAGGCAGTGGTGTAACTACAACTAACTGGGCCCCACAGCAAATTTTTGAACGGGGCCCCCCCAGAAACTTCTTCGCAACCCACAACTCACATGCAACCGTCACTCTTGTGACTAGTCAAGATTGAGCTCTCCCAGACAAGGCCTGACAGCCGCTCCATCCGTTTCCTATAGTGTCACTGTATATAATGTCATTGTATAATACTGTTGAGGGGGCCCTGACAAAAAAATCAATTAGTCTCCCTCCTGAGGGGGCCCCTTGTGGGTCTGGGCCCCAAAGCAGCTGCTTCCCCTGCTTCCCCTATTGCTACGCCCCTGGGTGTAGGTATAGAGTAAGCAGGGGAAGTGGCTGCTTTGGGGCTTGAACTTAGAAGGGGCCCACCCAGGAAGAGCATTGTGGGAAACGGATGGAAGGCTACCAGGCCTCGTCTGTGAGTGCAAACTTACTGTGGGGCCCGGTCATTTCTAGTTAGACCACTGATTTATCTGACAGCCAATGTCCTAAGTAACAAGAAGATAAATCACTTGCACCTTAACAAAAATGTAGTCTTGCACCTCTAAAGCTCCTTAAATTTCTGTCCACTGCTGGTTGTTAAGTGGACTCTGTCTCTAGCAGCACAGACACTGAGATGGTTTTCTTGAAGTGAGGTCATGTCCTTTGGGTTCCTGGATTACACAGAGCTCATAGACCATATCCTGCCTGCTCCTGTCTACCAAACACAGATTCTGCAAAGTGGATCCACTATGGCTTTATCATCTAGCTTCTTCTCTGCACATTCACTGAGAAGTATAACCTACCTGGGGAGTGATGGATATGTCCAGAGGAAAAACCAGAAGATAAAAAAATAGTGCTTTTACTTTGCAGAGGCAGTGTGTGCAGCAAGCAGGAAGTAGGGAGATGAAGATGAGGATCTCGGGGAGAGCTGTACATCAGAGACACAGGTTAAAGATATCACATACTGATTGTGTTAAATAAAAAAAAACATACCTACTTTATTCATTTTCTCGCACCTGGCAGTCTGTCACCATCTTGATTGAAGATCTGGCATGAAATGCCATGCAACCTGTGATAACGTCTTCATGTCGGCTGGCATGGTGACCTCATATGTCACAGCGCACAGGATTTAGTGCGAGATCTTCAAGCAAGATGGCAGTGGCCAGCCCATTGCGGGCAAATGGATGTAAGTATGATTTTTTTTCCTACACCATTTCAGGTAAAATCGATTCACTAACACGAAACACAAGGAAATTCGGATTTACGCATCAGTAGTGGTCACTATGGTCAGTAAGGACAAGAAGTCTGCTAGTGCTCCCATACTTTAGAGCTATGGTCCTACCTTAATACACCAGTGAACTGCAAGTAAGGATGCTGAATGAAGAATGAATAGGGCTGTCAGACAGAAAATAAAAAAGTATGAGCGCTACAACACCTTTTTAAGCCAAGAAGGACCATATACAATACAAGCACATGCTGGAGATATTATAATGCTATGAGAATGTAATGGAACACTAAGTGAAACTCCATCTTAGTTTTCATATAGGTCCTGGATTCTAACATTTTTGTATCAAAGCCACAGTATAAAACACCACATAATAAAACATTTTTTTTTGTTTCTTACTTTCATACAGCTCACAATTTAATTGGGCAGGCGAATAATATAATAGTACAATGATTACTTGGTTTTGGCTTCAAAGTTACAAAAACAAGTAAAATGTAATTTTATAATGTCTGACTCTGTATGTCTCCATATGCTATTGGCAACTCTTTTAATTACATCTCTATTTCCCTTTTGGATTATATTGTAATGGTTCCTTCATCAACTCTAAATACCAGAGTTGAATATACATGGAAAACGAATAAGGAAAAAAGAACAAAGGCAGAAATGAGTGAGAGAATGGAAGGATTTAGAGAAGATAAATATGCCTTTGATGAATAGTAAAAAAAAGGCTTTATCTAATGCAAGCATATTGTACTGCTTCGTCCACATAAACAAAGAAAGCCTTATGCACCTCATTCCTCTGGCAGACCCACAAACTACACTCTGAATGAGGACTCAGGAAGATGTCTGTGTGTAGGGAAATAAAGAACAATTCATAAGGGACTTGAGGGGTGAGTAACTGCCCTTAAAACTGTATCAACCCATGGTCGAAAGGTATTCACATTGCATTTTAGCTTGCCGAGGCTCACATTTGCCTTGCTTTCACAATTAACCATTAGATAACTACAGAAAAATCTTCAGTTAATGATAAGGTTTAAATGTATCACAACAATGTGTAAAGAAAAAAATATTGTATCCATCTCTTCGCTGTCAGTACAAATAGGTCTATATTAAAATCTCTAGTGCATGGACAGCTTAAAGTTCTGGAGAAAATAAAAAATGTTTTTTTATTTAGACAGTTGGGAAATTTATCACTCTCTTTGCGCTAAACTCTTTGCACAGCTTTTTCTCATTTTGCATTGTTCTCTCTTTTGAAAAGTGAGCAGGATCATAGTCATGGTTAGCTATGTTAATTAGTCTCATTTCAGATATATCAGTGCAACTTTTAAAAAAAAGTCTCAAAGAAAGTGTCCATCTCATGGGGGTGTAGCATTTGTAAACAAATGTGTTACGGTTAAAGATGTGCCAAATTTAACAAGTAACAAGTGCCATTTGATAAATTTGGTGCAGCACTTGTCAACGAAACCTCAAAGGAAAACTGACTATAAAATGTCCCTTATGATATATTCCCCCCCCCCCAAAGTATATATTAACAATTGTCATTAATGATCAAAGGGCTTACCCCATTAAGAATATTGTTCATAGATAATTCCAGACCATAATTATAAAAAAAAATTGTACTTAAAAAAAATGCTTATATTCCAAATTATTCCAGGAATAATGTTAGTGTAGCGCCACCTTCTGTTTTATTGAATAGACTGTGTCCACCACTGTAAATGTGCCAAAGTCGACACATATGCTCATTTTTGCTTCTCTCTCTGCACCACTGGGTATGCGGAGTGTAATGAGAAACTATATGACATACCTAGGGTTAAATCTTCAGAAAGAGTAAACCGATTTTGATCCGACCAGGATTTTTTTTTGCAGAGTTTGGGTATATTTGACCATATAAGAATTAGAGAAATGGGCATCTCTTCATCCAATCTTCTATAGTGGAGGGAATTGCAAGAAAACTAACATCCAGGTCATTCCCCACTTATTACCCACTGTCCAATAATAACCCATGCTTTTGCCTAATAAGTGAATGGAAAGTGAATGGAAACTAAAAGAAAGTGATGGCATGGGACTATAAAACATGTGGGGATCAGCCAAGACTGAGGTATGTTTCCTTTTCTACTACACCCAAGAAAGCAGAAAGACTTGTAGGTGTTAGACTCTTCTGTTATATTCGCCCTTTCTTAATAGCTTTTTTAACGTATACAAACACTTCACCTCGTCTTTTTGTGCTAAAATCTTTAAATTGGGTTATCCAAGTTTATTAAGGTATTAAAATAATAAAAAACATACCATTCCAAACCCTGCATTCTAATGCCACTGCTCTAATGCTGTCTGTCAAAGGCAGTCATGAGGTTCTGTTTTGGCTGCAGCAATAACGTGTCGGTATAATGCACATGATCATTGCAGCCAAAACCTCAGTATCAGACAGTAGGAGACTATGGAGGCCAGTGACTGGCTATAGCAGTCGTGTGCTATACGGGAACATCATTGAAAACAAAGCAGGAGAGGGAGCAGGGGTGCTGCAACAGAGTAGGTTCAGAATGGTAAGTTTAGATTTATTATAGTAATTCCTTTACTGCCTTTAAAAATAACTTGTATAATCCCTTTAATGTGTTTTGTCCTTGTATGCTCTAAAATAATCCATAGCCTTTTTAAGAGTCTCTAACTGACTGCTGGACAGCAGAGAATGTGTTTCGGGTCATCTAGTATTTGGAGTTGTTAGTTAAACTCAGTTTTCAGGAGGTGCATGCAATACTGAATCAGTAGACATAGTTTAACCCTTTGTAGTCTCAGCCACATCATGTGTTGGGATGATGCATACAGGACAAACGAGCAGGTGCAATTACAGTAATGCTGTCTCATCTGTAATCACTTGTTTAGTATCTCCTCCGATGAAGAAGAGCATGCTACAGCTTCAGAAGCAGCTGGCTTATCACACCTGGAATCTCTCCACATGCCTGTTGAGGCAGAGTCATTTATTCCCCAGGTATGTGACTTACACAAATTCCACTTGAAATGCACTCCTGACAAGGGCTGGTCTTTGGGTTACACAGGGCTTGCTGAGGGGTATGGAAACAAGAATTGTAATACTACTTCAATAGTACTATTATTTATTAATTATATAACATTGTTAAATTACTTTATTGAAGTTTTATTTGTTCACTTCATGTTGCCATTATTTGAGCACCATATGATGGCCTTTACATGACTGTCATAGATTATAAGTTCCTGCAAGCAGGACCCTCACTCATCTTGTTTTAATTGTTGATTATTCTGTTACCATGTAATGTCTGAGTTGCAAAGTGCTGCGGAATATGTTGGTGATATAAATAAAGATTATAATTATATGAGTGTTTCTTCAGGGAGGCACAAAAATACTAAACTTCATAAAAGCAACATTTAGCCAGCTAAGAGAGGCCATTGGCCTAACTAACTGGGACAAAGTCCTCAAAAATAAAACTGCAGCCACAAAATATTTTTAAAAGCATCCTAAACTCTAATTGTGAGAGGTACATACCTTATGGGAATAAAAGGGTTAAGAATCATGAAAAAATCCAATGTGGATATATAGAATTGTAAAGAAAGCAATAAATGACAAAAAGAAAGTATTTAAATCACTAAAACAGGAGGGGAGCGAGGAAGCATTGAAAAACTATAAGGAAAAAAGTAGAATATGTAAAAGACAAATAAAAGCAGCCAAACTAGAGACCGAGAGATTATTTGCCAAAGAGAGTAAAACTAACCCTAAAATGTTCTTCAATTATATAAATGGTAAAAAGTATAAATCTGAAGGTATCGGCCCTTTACAGATTGATGAGGGGCAATTTGCCAACAGCAATGAGGAGAAAGCAAAGCTATTAAATATTTTTTTCTCCACTGTATTCACTGAGGAAAATAAACTGTCAGATGAAATGTAGAATGTAAAAGTAAATTCCTCATTAAAAGAGCCCTGTCTTCTTTGATTGACAGCCTGGAGTGTGGCCGGGATTGCATAAGTCTAGCACATGTGTGATGCGCTCCTTGGTAAGATGCAATCCTGTCTCTGGCTACCGCTGTTAGGGTAGCATGTGCTAGACTTCTACGGTCCTGGCCGCACTCCAGGCTGTCAATCAAAGAAGAGAGGGGATGGTTGGGGGGGTACTTATCTTGACTTGAAGCAAGGAAGCCCCTGCCCCCTTGAATTGAAGTTGACCAGCAAGATAGCGCTCCTGGCGCTTAAAAGATCATCTTTCTAATCTATTGAGCATCAGACTACCGGATGAAACATATTATTATGAACAGCAAGGGGGCTACTATAAGGTAATGCAGTGGGTTTTATATGCCTTTTTGAGGTGACAGGTTCCCTTTAACATCTGTCGTGGGTAAACTGTTTGAAGGTTTTCTAAGAGATGCTATGTTGGAGTACCTCAATGAAAATAAGCAAATAATGCCATATCATCATGGCTTCATGAGGGATCGGTCATGTCAAATTAATTTAATCACTTCCTATGAGGAGGTAAGTTCTAGACTTGACCACAGCGAATTAATGGATGTCGTATATATCTTGACTTCTCCAAAGCATTTGACACTGTACCGCATAAAAGGTTAGTATATAACATGAAAATTCTTAGACTGGGGGAAAATGTCTGTATGTGGGTAAGTAACTGGCTCAGTGATAGAAAACAGAGGGTGGTTATTAATGGTAAATACTCAGATTGGGTCACTGTCACTAGTGGGGTACCACAGGGGTCAGTATTCGGCCCAATTATCTTCAATATATTTATTAATGATCTTATTGAAGGCTTGCAGAGTAAAATAACAATTTTTGCAGATGACACAAACTGTGTAAAGTAATTAACATGGAAGAGGACAATACACTGCTACAGATGGATCTGGATAGATTGGAGGCCTAGGCTGAGAAGTGGCAGATGACGCTTAACACTGACAAATGTAAGGTTTTGCACATAGAAAGGAATAATGCAAGTGATCCTGACCAGTGAAGAAAGTCAGACATTAGCATCACACATTACTTGAATCTGTCTTTTACCTAATGTTTAAAAACATTAACTTGTTATTTTAAGGTTGCTAATGGGTTTTGAACCCAAAGACTCCAGTGTTCAAACGAGTAACCTAACCACTGAGCTATGTACTCACATAACACTGTAATATGTGATTTAACATACAAATACACAGTATATCTATAACTTATTCTGACTTTGACCCTGACCTATGAAGAGCATAAGTCAAACTCAGATGTCAGAGTCAAATATCAAAGTCAGGAGTCAGGTGTCAGGGTCAGGTATCAAGGTGAGTATTTTGACTCACACTGACATTATTCTGATATATGACTATGATATCTGACCATGTACTAAAATGAACACTGTATAGGACTATGTTCTCATCACGAGCATCTATGCTCCTTTTGATGCAACCCATGATTTTATTTGCCTTGGCAGCAGTTGCCTGGCACTGGTTTCTACATTTTAGTTTACTATTCACTAAAATTCCTTTTCCATGTCAGTGTTTTATCATTTGGTATGTACTGGTGACATACCAAATGATTTTTCTTCCCATGTGCGCAGCCTTACATTTATCAGTGTTAAACCTTTTGTTTAAGTTTGGGCTTTAGACAGGATTTTACATAAAGGCAAACCTCTCCTCCTCTCCGGTTTTGCTGATCCTTTCTAAACAGATTGTAACCCTGTATGTTAACTGCCCAGTCATAGCTATCATCCAGCCATGTCTCAGTTATTCCCACTATGTCAACCTCACACATCACTAATTACAGTTCCCCAATTTTATTAGTCAGGCTTCTGGCATTAGTGTACATACAATTGAGAGGTTTATGTATATTTTTCACCCTACACCTTTCCTGAACTGCTCTAGTCCCTCCTTCCACTCCTCCCCCAGTTTCATTACCTCGCCCCAGGTCTCTATCTTCCCCTTCTATAATGTAATTACCCTCTCCCCAGTCCCTAGCTTAAACACTCCTCCAACCTCCTAACCATTGACTCCGCCAAAACAGCTGCACTTTCCCCATTGAGATGCAGCCCATCCCTATGATAGAGCCTGTAGCTGACAGAGAAGTCAGCCCAGTTCTCCAGGAACCCAAACCCCTTCTTCCTACACCAGTTCTTGAGCCACTTGTTAACCTCCCAATCCCCCCCCGCCTTTCTGATGTGGCTCATGGTACAAGTAGTATTTAGAAAAACAGTACACTAACACTGAGGTCCTAAGCTTGTTACCTAAATCCCTAAAATAATTTCTAAGGACGCTCCATCTACCTCTAACTTTGTTATTGGTTCCAATATGGACCATGACTGCTGGATCTTCGCCAGCCCCCCCCCCAGTAATTTGTCAATCCAATCCGCGATGTGTCAAAATCGAGCTCCAGGAAGGCAAGACACTGTTCGACGATCCTGGTCTTTGTGACAGATCGCCCTATCTGTACCCCTAATAATTGAGTCTCCCACTACCAGCTTCTGTGTGGCCTGCCCTGCTCTCCTGGTCGCCTGCTTACTGAAGCTGACATTCCCCTGACTGGCAGAGGAAGTATCTGACTGCAACAGTGCTATCCCTGAGCTGACATCCCCCTCATCTGCCAACCTTGCAAACTTGTTGGGATGTGCTAGATCAGGGTTCTTCACTCTCCCCGCTTTCTAAATGTTATTCAGCTATCTACTTCACTTTCCTGAGCCTCCATTTTACCACCCTACCCCACATCTACTCCATAGAGTGCTTGCTCAGTGAGCAGCAAACTCTTTTCCAAATTGATTTTGATACACAATGTGCGATTCCAAATAAGTAATTTCCTGTTTCCCTGATGATCAGGCACATCTGGTATTCCCTGTCGCAGCAGACATAATCACACACAATGTGCTGCTGGCTGTGCAGGAGGCTGATTCCCAGCTTTCACTGCTCCTCCCATACACCCAGCAGTGCTATGTGCAGCCTTCTGTGGAGCGCCGGAGCTCAGCTGAATGATGAAGAAGGGGGCGGACGGCTCCCTGCTTTACCATGTAAATCATTGAACTGCCTAGGTGCTCCCCCAATAACCATTGCTATTACATCCAGGCAGTGGACACTCATCTCTGCAAGGACGTTTATAAATGTCCTTGAGGGGATCACAGCTGCATGCTGTGTGCTGCAGAAGCAGGGAGCCAGCTGTCAGTGACAACAAGTTTCCCCATAGAAAAGGCAGGGACGGTTTTTCCCATCCCTGCCTTTCCTATGGCTGCAGACACAGCACTCAATGGGGGTCATTTATCATGACCTTCTACACCAGTTTTTGGCATAAGAAAGTCGCGTGACACCATTTTGCGACTTTCTAAATTTGCTTAAATTTAGGCAAACAGTATTTGGCATATATCTGTTTCAGATTGCGGTGCAAAGATTGTTTGTACCACAATGTGTGACTTTTTCTCCTTTTCCGCTGCTTATGCCAGGTCTAAAAAAGGGGGCGTGGTATGGGCAGGGAAAAGGGCAGACTGGCAGGCCCATCTCATTTATCATTTTCTACGCCTGAAACAGGCGTATAAATATTTCTAAATCTATGCCAGCAGGGGAACTGGCGTAGATTTAGACAAGTGTAAAGTCCGCCTAAGTTATGTAGAGGCGGGCGCAGGAGGGACGAAGCCATGCCATGGGGTTAATTGAATGGACCATATTCGTGCTTCACAGATGTCCCCACCCAGTACTAGACATAAAGCAGGGTCCTATAAAAAGAGACATAATAAAACATGATTAGGAACAATGAATTAGATCATATACAAAGATACATTTATGCATATCTACAGTCCTTATTGAGGCCCTCTGGGTGAAGTGTACCCAGGTGCCGGATCCATTGCATTTCCCGGTCATGTAGGAGATCTTCCCTACTACCTCCCCTTCTTGGTGGGGGTATCCAGTCGATCACCTGGAATCTCACTTGGCTAGTGGTGTGCTTATGGTCTCTGAAATGTTCCACAAGTGGGGCTTCTATTTTTCCAGTCCTTATATTTAATTATGTTGACTGATTCTATATTTTATTTTTTGGGTCGTTTCCCCCACATAGCCAAAACCACAGGGGCATTTGATCAAGTAGATCATAAAACTTGTGTTGCATGAGAAGTGACCATGGATGTCAAATTTCCTCTCTGACTTCCTTTTATGGTGGTCTGGACTGTAGTGGTCTTGGGACCCAGGTCTGATTGGATCAAGTGGTCCCTGATATTTCTGGGCTATTTATAAGACACAAGTGATTTGGTGTTGAAGACATGTGGGAGGCTTTTTTTGCAAAATGTGCCAATGTTTGTAAATAATTTTCCTTATTACAGAACTGTACGTAGTTTATGTGGATCTAGGTTTGGGTTTGAGGAGTTCCTCCCCTGTTAATTTTTTGTATTATTTGTATGTTGTTCAAGTAGTTCTTTGGGCAAACCTCAGTCAAGGAATTTTTTAGTCATTTGGGTGAGTTTTTTTCTGTATTCATTGGATCGGATAAGATCCGTCTTACCCTCATCAGTTGAGACAAGGGGAGGGATTTGACCAGACCTGGTGGATGGCAGCTGTCAAAGCGTAGTAAACTACTATGGTCATGTTCAGGGTAAATGCAGTAGACTCGGCGCTCAAGTTAATATCAGCATGAAATTTGTGCAACTCATCAGTGTCCCCCTGCCAAATACAAAAGATGTCATCAATATATCTAAGTCATATTTTGGCACATTTCTTAGAGAGTACATGGGAGTAAACAAATTTCTCTTCAAAGGTGTTCATGTACATAATACCTGCTGGTAAAATTGGTCCTCAAATAGGAAATAATTATTCTTGAGGATGAAACCCAAAAGGTCTAGAATGATTTTTTTTCCTCTTCAGAGAATTCCGTCAGATCCTGTAGGACTTTTGTCTGGTTGATTGCGGACAGCATATGCATCCGTGCGCCCATTCCACAAATGATAGAACATGTCCTATTCTTCTCCATATTGCAGACAAGAAGGATTCACCAGGCTGGTATCTGTATTTTGTGGATCCATGGTTTGTGGACAGCAAAATGGATATGGCTGTATGAATGTAGCCTTATTGGTATAACAACTTTAGGACATGGGTGTAGTAACTACTGTGTGCATTATGTTTCAAGTGCTCTGCATGAATTTTTGACAACACTGGTTCTATGAATTTTGGTATTTATATTTACTTATCAGTGAAAGAGAAACTGTATATTGTGTAACCTAGCATTATAGCATTCCAGTGCAGAGCAGTCTTTTTTGGACCAATACTGCCATTTTCAGGGGCTTGAATCATAGTGTGTTTCAAAATGTTTAAAAACGTGAATTCAAAAGATTTGAAAATGAATAAGCTTACGCAGGCTAAGTGATTAAATATATTTACTAAGTGTGATTAAATATAAGATAACACAGACAAATCACATACAGAATAACAAAAAGTAAATAATCATCACTAGCCTGGGTGGAGGCCTCCAGATCCGTCATGTTACCGTACAAATCCGCCACCTATGGGTCTACAAGAGATAGGTAAAATCAATATTTACAACCTACCTAGAAAGAAATGTTCAATGGAGTTCCCCCTAATGTATGTGTGTAACAGAATTTATACCTTTTAGCCCTCCTGCAGTGTGTAGTACACATATCTCTGAGAAAACCACTTCTCAGGAATACCTCAGCACAATGGGGAAGGGTATGATCTAACTATCCCTTACCTACTACAATACAAGACAGACTTTATTACACAGAATATTAAAAATAATATAAGAGAGACAGAATTAAAGGGGACAGAACCAATCAGTTCTTCAAAATACCCTTACAACACATAGTGACATCAGGGTCAGCTTGCAACAGTTATGTGGTCACCGTATTTTCACAGTTACTATTACCAGGATTGAGGATATAATTCCCTGCATTGTTCAAGATCTTTTGTTCGCTAATAAGGCCTCTTTCACACATCCATGTCTATGATGACATAAAATACAAGATGATCAGTGGTTCATCTGTGGAGATGTCTGTGATGCATCTGTGTTTAGTCCATGTGTCTATTTTTTGTAATTCATGTGTCATCTGTATTCCAAGAACATTTCTTGGACAAAATAGAGCACACTTCTGTGGTGTAACCATGCACCGTGTAAAACTACTGAAGTTTTGCTACTTTACAGAAGAAGGTTGTGTAGAAGAAGGTTTCTACACAAACATAAAAGGGGAATCTTTACTGTAAGAGCAGTGAGACTATGCAACTCTCTGCTGGTGGAGGTTGTGATATGAATTCACTAAAAGAGTTCAAGAGGGGCCTGGGTGTATTTCTGGAGGGTAATAATATTACAGGCTATAGTTACTAGAGATGGGTCATTGATCCAGGGAGTTATTCTGATTGCCTGATTGGAGTCGGGAATGAATTTTTCCTCTAAAGGAAAATTGGCTTCTAACTCATGGGTTTTTTGCCTTCCTTAGGATCAACTTAGCAGGATAATAGACTGAAAAGGATGGTATTGGTTTGAGAAGTTTCCCTGTGAAACTACATTTCCCCTGAAAGGGAAGTGTGTCGGCCACAGTTTCCCCAAGACATTTGTATAACTTCACTTATATATTAGCTAAGCACATTAATGCTCATTTGCCAAATTGCCCTGTTTACATGCATAGGAAATTACCCACAATTGTATCTCCACTATTCTACTAGTCCAGGTTTTACCTACCGTGCTTGTATTCTCAAAATGGGGGTGAAGTGTTCAATAACTGCTTCTGTTGTCCCACAAATGGTGTCAGTATTCTGATAATAGCGCCTGGGAGAGGAGGTTTTCTCCTCTACCAAGGTAATTAGGCTAATGAGTACTGAATATAATAGGAAATGTCTGTAAATGCCTTTTCTTAACATAAAGGTGGATTATCAGGAACTAACGAATATCTGCCCATCTAAAGGTACTACAGATCACCTGATGAACAAGGAAAACAATTCTGTATGCACCAGACTGCACCAGAGAGGCAAAGCCTCCTGGAAAATACTCAAGGCTGGCTTGGGGCCTATATCAGACCCCAACCAGCCTTTGCATGCATCAACACCCTTCAATTGCATTTGCGGGGTGCCAATGGAATACAGAAAGAGTCTGTTGATAGGATCCTTTTCTTCCCAGAATTCAAGAGAAGTATGTATGGCCTATAAGTCTCCTCACGCCGATTAAGGCGCTCTCCCCAAGGAGAGATAGTACCCCCAAAACTGGTATAGGGACATAGGTAACAGAGACTGTGTGCTCAGGTATCTTGCCTATAAATGGCTGTGTGCCCCAGAGCCCCTACCTGTATTTTGTCTGGCATGAGGGGAGGGGTTACAGATGGCAAAGCAATGGACAATCCAACAGACCAAAATTATCATGTGTCAGGGAGACTAATGAGGATGATGCAGGGGTGAGGAGAGGATAATCATCAGCCTTGTATAGCACATAATCTTCCACTCACAAAGACTTCAGATAGATACTGTGAGTTGCCCATGCGCCAGATTGCAGTGATGCAGACATATCTCCATGGGCAAACATCATAGCACACATTCTGCCCAAGTAGCAGACCAGCTGAGGTCAGAAAGGATACTGATACTTGGTTACAATAGATAACCAGGAATATTAAGAATATTATCCAGCCACTTCTTATGTATACATATTTCTGGGAAGGCTAGGTAATAACCAACTGGGTATGATTAGAGATGAGTGAATCAATTCTAAACAAACTGAATGTGACCTGAATTTCCAAAAATATTGGGTCAAATCTGAATTGTTGGCAATTCGATTTTAGTGAATTTCTCAAAATGGCATTAGCAATTCTTCAAATCAGAACACAGGAAAGATGAAGGAGGAGGATCACATGACTCCAGGCGGTGTGAGTGTATACACACCACCATGCATTTCCTGTCTGAAAGCAAAACATTTTCATATAATTTAAAAAAAACCTATAGTGCAGTTCAGTTTGTTACCACTAGCAGCCATGGGTCTACCCATAGCCATATAGGTCACTTTAAGATTACTACTGGTGGCTTGGCGTTAAAGAGCTTGAAATGAGTGGCATACAGTCCTAGGAGACTCCAGAATGTCATCCAAAACTTTTCAGGGCAATTGGAGCACTTTCAAGAATTTATTGGGACCCGAATCGAATTCCCCCGACCAATTTGACTAATCGTATCCAAATCAAATTTGAAGAAATTTGTTCATTACTGGGTACAATTTTAGCCTCACTTTTACAGCATTAGCAGTAAATATTTGAAACAGTTTTTTTTCATTGATGCCATATTTCAAGTATTTGAAAGATTTAGATAAAATGCTACAAAGCCTGCAGACTATCTACCATTTGCATTTCAATATAATGTAGCAGTGGTTCTTTGTAATACATATTTAATTTTAATACCATTGTGAAGAAACATTTGATGGGGTAATTTCTCACAAACAATTGTACAAATGAAAAGAATATAACATAGGAGTATATTGGCCATATGCGAAATAGAATTTGCAGATATTAGTACACTGAAAATTTTCTCTGTCATAGGTTACTTCCACAGTCATGTTTGCACCCCTATACGTGGAAAGTCCACCTAGGAAACAGTAAATGGAAAAAAAGGCGTATCTTTAAGTTCCCTGTACACGGGTGTGGGTTTTTCAACAGAAATTCCACATGGATTTTAGTGCAGATTTCTATGCATTTCTGTTACTTGCACATTTTCTTGTGGATTTTGGTGTGGTTTTTCTCCAATCTCTCTTTGCAATGCACAAAAAATATGCAAAAACAATTGAAATGCTGTTGATTTCTAATTCCAAAAAGCAGGTCAATTTCTCTTAAAAAAACCCAAACTTTACATGAGATTTGAGATCTTATTCACTTTGTTGTGCCTTATTACTCTCCGGATTTTTAATGCATAATCAGCAGTGTGTGCAGGTAACCAATCTAGTGTCCCAGAGATATGAAGAATCAAAAACAGGCCGCATTCCAATGTATTAAAGTGAAAAAGAGCAGATTTCAATGTTCACCCATATGCACAAAATCTCATCTCTAACTTATAGGGCATTATGAAAAATTCCCATAAGTTTTGGCTGAAGTGTGGCGATTATGGGTAAATATAGAAACCAACGCTTTTTCACTTTAATACATTGGAGTGCTGCCTATTTTATATATTATACATTCAAGAGAATTCACAATACTCCAAAAGTCCATTGAAAATTGTGGTTTATTAACATTTATTACATTTATTAACAGGTACTGACATGAAAATTGTTTCAAAGTTACCAGAGTTTTTATCACTATGGGGGAGTATATATAGAGTGTGTGTATACATATAAGTATATATATATATATATATATATATATATAGAGAGAGAGAGAGAGAGAGAGATATTTATCAAAACTGGTGTAAAGGAAAACTGGCTTAGTTGCCCACAGCAATAACCAATCAGATACCACCTTTCATTTCCCAAAGGAGCTCTGAAAAATGGAAGGTGGAATGTGATTGGTTGCCATGTTTTCCTTTACACCAGCTTTGATGAATCTCTCTCTCTCTCTCTCTCTCTCTATATATATATATATATATTGTATATATATATAGTATTTATTTTCTTTTTTGCGTATGCTTACTTTGCCTGTTGTACATTCTAATAGATTTTAAGGACTATTTTTCACATGACCCAAAAACAACAAATCCTGCTTACTTGTTCTCTTATGATCACCTGTATACATATAACTCGGTGTAGGAATTCTATGCTTTACATAAGTTACCTTGTATCAGGCAGAGCATATTTTTATGTATGTTTCAGGACTTACCACAAATGAGTTAAATTGTTAACAAATGGTTAAATGGTTTCCTTGTAACCACACTATTCAGAGGAGGTTTAGAGCCTTTGGCAAATTTGAGGCTGGCCGCAGTCACTACCTGTGTGTATATGTATAAGTGACATCTTAGCCAAGCCCATCTTGTGATACTGGAACAATGATGCTTAGGTGGGGGTGGGTTAATGCTGAACGATTATATCCCACTGAATTAAACCCTTCCCTCTCCCTTCTGTTTTTCCCTTCTTTATCTTTTCTTTGTGGGTCGTGAACCACGTCAAACAATATTCAACAGATGGGAATGCAAATAAGGTTGAGTCCACATAGGCAGGCAAATTAGTTAGACGCCCACTTACAAGTTATTTCATTCTTGGTGCATATGATACACATGAGCACATGATAGTTTCACCAATCCCTTCAGTTAAGGAAAGAAAAAAAAAGCTGTTCCTTGCCGTTATATCAGAGGTTGGAGTTCTTGCTAATAAAGGAGCTTTTCCCATGATGCAGCCTGATAAGGATTGGCCTACATGTAGCCTAGCATGCCACTGCTGATGGTTTCTTGATTAGGTGTCTTATCTCTCCATTGAGCTGCATCTGATGAAGGTTGCTGACAGCGTAATGGCTGGGAAAGCTTCGGACAGCTCTATAAAATGGCAACTATGTTATGACATGTCAGCCAGGACTTGGTGGATGGTAAGTTGGCAAGATAACACTTTTTTTCATCCTTCGTAAGTTTTTTTCCCCTTCGAACTCCTCCTTCATTGTTGTAATGCACGTGTTATGAAGTTCACTGTCAGCTCAAGTTCTGCGACTATGTACAGTCTGTATCAATGGGTTAGATAGGATTTCTCTTCTATTGTTGATGTTGCTTTGGCCCTCCTTGGAAAAAAATACAGTGAGTTCTTTTTTTTTTTTTTCTCAAACGAAAAGATAAAAAATGCTAATTTTATTGAGCATGCCAGGCTGGGTCATGTGTGAGTGGAGCACCGAGTAGAGTCACAGGCAGCTATGTCATCACATGCCTGTTGACTAATTGTTCTTGAGTTGATCTTAAAACTGAGCAATCTGTTTCTTTATTCTGTTTTCCTCCTAATAATTATTAAAAAGATGCATTGTGTCACATTGAGTGCAGTCTCCTCATCAGTATGCGATTGTTCCCTGCACTTCTGTTTAATTTGAAGTCCTCCTTCCTTACGGTGAATAGACTAATTGGAGCAACCACCGATTAATATTCCGCCTGGCGTAATTAAATTTACTTAATGAGGCTATGCATATTCCATCCTTTTCCTCTTATTGTTTGTTAGAGCGTGGATTTTTTGCTCATATTATAGCAGCTGTGATAAGGGAGGGTGGATCTTCCAGCCAAATGTAATGTTACCGGTAAAGAAATGCAAGGCAGAAGTTTTCTTAGCTGGGAAGGGTGGAACCAGTAACAAGTGTCCAGCACAAGAAAAGCCTGTTTCTCTCTCAACGCTGCTACATGAGATTTTTTGCTCTTCTCTTCAGATTCTGATTTTTTTCTAAGGAGACAATGGCCTCTTGTATGCCACAACGATGCCCTGAATGAGGGAACTTCTGAGTGACATTCCATTATGAATATTAATTTCTTTCTTGGGTTGGTTTGTCTGCCAGTGTTTTTATTCTTCTCATTCCGCACTTGATTGCCTTTGCTTGTTTTTTTCCTAGGATAATTATTATGCTTACTGCACAGAGTATCTTTTTACAATTAGTACAGTTTGCAGACAATAGGCACTTTCATTTGGCTTACTGGGGTAGGAAACTGCGGACAGTGGGTTACACTGTCTGGGCAGAAAGCAGCTTTTTCATTATGGTTGGTATCTTCTCGCTCACTTCAGCAAAGGATATTTCACAAAATTCATTTATAGTTTAATTTTTTAAGGTGGGTGCCTATGGTAAGGTTCCTTCAAAGCATCTTCCTCTTCTCCAACATCTTAATTTCATCTTTAGTAGTCTTGTTTCCATAGATTGATTTGATAGCGTGAAATGAGGTTGATATGCAATTTAGATAACAGAGTTTGGATTAGCTGTTTCATTCATCTGAATACAATGATGGGTTTATGTCTATACATTTTTGTGGGACTTTATTGCTTTTTCATTACTTGCCAATGAGAAATCTGACTTAATAAGTAATGATGTTAATATTATGTATTAATAATTTGCAAATGTGTGTCTAATACAATATAAAATAAGTTATGGCATTGTAAAAGTCCCATAAAATGGAGTTGTGTTGTACTCTAGTGAGTGCTTTCAGTGTGAGTCATGTGCTTCTTGTTTGTTTACATGTTTTATGCCAACCATGTGAAATAAAGATGGCTGATTCTGTGCGTTTTATGGGCTTTTTACTTAAAATGTGACTTTATGACATATAGATGTATTGTGAATCCATATTCTGTGTGTCCTTCACAGCCATTATTAATATGTTTTGTGGGGAGATTTATTCTACTTTTTATGTTTTTTTCTGCAAGTTTCATAACTAATAATAATAATAATAATAATGTCACTACTTTAAAAACATACTATAGTAAAAGCAATTATATCAAGTGAACAAATACTGGCCATTATCAACATTTGTCTTTCAATCAAAGAATAATTTATATTGTTTTACGTTTAGGTAACTAGCCAAAAGTAAAGTTATATTTTTGAATTTTTTTGGCATGGTAATGGAGAATAATGTCTTGCATCTTCTCAGTGTAGGAACGTTAAGAACTTTTTATATTTATTAAAAGCAATGTTTAATGTTTCAATGTTTTACTGTCTTAACTGTATTAACTGTGTGGCTTGGGCTTCACATTCAATTAGTTTATGGTACGTATATGCCTATGCTAACCCTCACTTGGTTTTTAAGTATACTGAAATGTAACAGTAAATACATTTTAGTGGATATAAACTTGGAGAAAACAATCCTGCTATTAGATTTGCAATAACAAAAAATACTAAATATATTAATTTTATCTATTTATAGTTGTGTATTAATGGAAATATATTAAGTAAATGGAATTGTAATGAAATATAACAAATCATAGTAACAAGGTGATATTTTTCTTACATGTTACTAAAAAGTCACATATGAGTAGAAAAGTTGTTTCAATACATGATGCTCGATATGAAATTATTATAGGAGGTGTTTGAATGGTATATCTTATGAATGCTCATTTTCTCTATTAATGGTTCCTTTACTATATTATTTTTTGTTATCATGTAATATTTTAATAACACAAAATATATTTCAGAATATATAGTCTAGTGGTTTATATTTGGAACCATATGGATAATTGGTACATGCAATTTGCTGCGATAACAACAAACAGGTATTTTGTCTTTTCGGTTGTGGGCTTTCATGATAATTTTACATTAAAGAATATCCTTGGGCCAGTGTTAAAACTAATGTAGTATACAAATGGGGCAGTCCCTGGAACCTTCTCGCAAGATTTACCTGCACACCCTGGTTACCTGTCACATTAAAGCACTGCATACAGAAATCTATGTACAGACCATCTAAAATTAGTTTTATGTACCGCTTTAGTACATTTTGAATATGGAAAAAAACGTAATGGGCCTTATTTATTAAAACCATTGATAAAACTGTCCGTGTTGTCCATAGTAACCAATCTAAGCTCAGCTTTTCTTTCTTAAACAGCTCTGGTAAAATAAAAGCTAAGCTCGGATTGGTTGTTAGGGGCTGTTTTGCTGACTTTACTGTTAGATACATGTTTTGATAAATAAGGCACAATTTCTTCAAGAACTCATCATTGTTTTTTGTTTTGTTTTGTTTTTTTTTTACCCTAAAGAGGTGCCCTCTTTCCCATATATTAGTTTCTAAGACCCCTGTGAGATGATTGATATTGGGCTTAGCTACTGTAACACCTGACTTTTCATGTTTTACGTGGAGTTTTACCTTCGTTTCAGAAAAATTCTTGGGATGAAATATGTCCAATGTTTGCAAATTGACATGTTATATAGTCAAGATACTAAAGCTGGCCATAAACATTAGATGTCAGCCAGCAGGTTTAGGTGGGGATGGCCACCCATCTAATATGTATGTAGGACTCTTTCCCAAAAGCAGACATCAGGAAAAACATTGATTTCAACATACCCTTTCTTTTTATTCTTGCGAGATATGCCACTGCCAAATGTGTCTGGCAGCGGCTTACTCCACTCTCCCAACTGAGAACACAAGCACTTTCAGCTGAGCATGTAAAGGAGATATATATGTGTATGGGTAGCTTAACTCTCTGTATTGTTGTAATTTTAAAGTGGTAAAAATTGAGATTATATAGATTCTGAATAAAGCAATCATCAACATTTAGAAGCAAAAAAGCAAATGCAAAAATATATTGCTGAATTAATCAAATAATTTGGGAATCAACTTCTCTCAAGTTGTCCATTCAGTGTGATCTGACAGCTGCTAGCCCCATCAATCACCAGAACCAAACAGCAGCATCACCAGAGAAGCACCATACTACTTTGCCTCCTCTTCCTTTATTTTTGGCTGTTTTTTGGATGTCATATAGTTGGCTATTGACTAATTATGGGTCTACCATTTGGCCTCTAGAGAAAGCTAAGTGGAGCGTGCTTATAGTGATTGGCAAGGATCACAGCAGGTAGCCTCCCACCAATTGTACATTTTTTCCTAATGATATGCAATAGAAACAATTGCTTTCAACCTTCAGTTTTTTTTATAGTTTTGTATCCTCAAGTGGAAATGTTTTATTTTGATTTTTGAACAACAAAATGCCTAATGTTACTATGGAAAGCCCATTCCTTACCTACTAATCCCCACAAATGGCAAGAATGCTAAAAAGTGAGTTAACTGTTTCAGTCAGAGAGTAAAAATTTCCCAGTCTAGTTTGTATAGTCAGACAGGCACTAATTGGTCAACAAATGGACGTAGTAGTCATGAATGAGAAAAGAAGAAATCTATGGATGGTAGGTGAGGAGTGAGGGCCCTGCTCACAAGAACTTACAATCAATGAGGAAGAGCTTACAAACTATGATAATATTTATATAATTGAAATGCAAGACCTTAAATGACCTCATTATCTGTAACAAGCAGGTGCCAAACCCTTATGACCAAATACTGTACTGCCCAAATATACAAATACAATGATATGTGAGAAGACATTTCAGCTTCAGATAATGTCCAGATATTCCCAAAATATTTATATAATTTTTATAGTTTGCAATACAGAATAATTGTAAACTCATTACTAAATCAGCTGTCAAAGATGGCTTTTTATAAATATTAGGGAAAACATTCCAATTTCTCATTTGTGAAAACAAATATAGAACAATAGCACACTAGGATTGCAATATTTATTAGTATAAGGGCCATTAATATTTTAAATATGACTGACAATCAACCTGAAAAATATTGGAACTCTGGGGTAAGAAAGATGTCCATTGTAGCTGCCATAAACAGGTACATAACTATCTCAGTTACACCAATGGTCAGTAAAACAATTCACTTCTGAAAGTGGTGGATAGTAGTCTATGAAATTACCATCAGAATGGGGTTATGTATGCAAAGCTGACCCTACAATTGAAGTAATTATTGTCCAAAAGATATTTTAGCTCACAATCAAAATAACTGGAACCTCATGAACACTTCTATTCTCCGACTCAGTTGGTAAGTTCCCACACTGCTGTGGTGCTACTTGTAACAGAAAAAAAACCCTCTTGATTGTCCAAAATATGTTTCCCCCAATGTCAAATGAATGGCTTAGCTTTTCTAGATATCAAATTGTTAGCAGATTCCACCAGCAAGTATTTAAAGTCTTTGAGAAGCTTATAACCACTTATCTATTACCTTGTACTGCCAGCGGTCCATGTCCCCCAGTATGTCTCCTGGTAGTTATGTCCGCCAGAAAACTCAGCCCTCTCACTGTGCAACATTCCATACTGTTCATTACCATCCTTACCAAGGTGCCTGAACGAAATGTTCCTAGCTTGTGTAGTGGGTGTGGTGTGCTATAAGTGTGCTGCTATTGTGTGTTCTGACTTTCCATGCCTGACCTTTGCCTGTTAACCGTATTGACCCTGTGCCACCTTTCTTGGCCTCTGTCTGATCATCTTATTGACCCTGTGCCACCAGCCCTGATCTGTTGCCTGTTTTACTGTATTGCATGAACTCTGCCTGTGCTGACATTTGCTTACCCTCTGACCATGCTTCAGCCCATCCCCTTGGTGCCACGTACCCATGTCTCTTGACCCACCTAAGTATGCAGCCTCTGAACAGAAACTACTTCTAGTGGTAGCAGCTTGGTGGGCCCATCAGCAAAGTCCAGATCCTCATACAGGCGTGAAAGGGTGAATACTAGATTACCATTTTAAGAATGCCCTCAGGAGTAGACCCAAGTGAAATCCATTCAGTGGCACAGTGGGTCCACACCAACTGCATTACAAACATGTTCTCTTGAAGCATGTATCCTTGGCTGAGACAAACAAGCATATTAATTGGGGAATCTAGACTGATCACATTCAACCAAAAAACAGCTTTTCGATGTCAGTGTCTCTCACAGCATTATCTTTCCCAGAATACATACCAGTGCCTTGTTCCACTGAAGTGAGTAGAAATAGACTGCAATATTCAAAACATCCAGAATAAAAAATATGGCGTTCTGAGTGCAAACATCGTACTAAGACACGTAAACTTGAGCATAGGTTTCAAAACAGCAGATCAGCAGGGGTGCCGAGAGTCTGACTACACTGATCTAATATTGATGGCCTGTCCTGAGGATAGGCCTTCAATATTGAATAACCCCTTTAAATATATATATATATATATATATATATATATACAGTACAGACCAAAAGTTAGGACACACCTTCTCATTCAAAGAGTTTTCTGTATTTTCATGACTATGAAAATTGTAGAGTCACACTGAAGGCATCAAAACTATGAATTAACACATGTGGAATTATATACTTAACAAAAAAGTGTGAAACAACTGAAAATATGTCTTATATTCTAGGTTCTTCAAAGTAGCCACCTTTTGCTTTGATTACTACTTTGCACACTCTTGGCATTCTCTTGATGAGCTTCAAGAGGTAGTCACCTGAAATGGTTTTCACTTCACAGGTGTGCCCTGTCAGGTTTAATAAGTGGGATTTCTTGACTTATAAATGAGGTTGGGACCATGAGTTCTGTTGGGCAGAAGTCAGGTGGATACACAGCTTCTCCTCCATGTCTTCACTGAACCAGGGGGCGTGGCCTCGTGTTTAGGGGTGTGGCTTCATGGGGAGCGGTGGCATGGCTTCACGTTGGGGGGAGTCTGGACAGTCTGGCTTTCAGACTCCCTGTCCATCATCCAGCGCAAGGCCTGGATGGACACAGGGATGTCCTTTTGAACAGCTCACTCTCAGACAGCTGCACTGTGCAGTCTAAGCATGAGCTGCAGGGAGAAAGTCACCCCCCCTCCCACCCTGCAGCTGAAAGAAGTTGATTTTTACCTTCATTTTTTCAATCCCCGACAGCTGCGGAGTGGAAGGGGGCGTGACCTGACGAGTCGGGTGGCGTGGCTTAATGGGACATGGGGGGGGGGTTTACGTCCTTCTTTTGAGGTTGGCCTGAATTACAGGTCGATGCCATGGTAATTTATGAGGAAACACAGTGGGTAGCAGTGGAAGAAAACATCTTTTATTACTCCTGAATGGTAAATATGTGAAATTTACATTATATTAGGTAATGATTGATGATGAATTAGTCTAAAACATAAGTTATATTTATGGTAACTGGAATACCCCTTTAACAGTTTAATCCACAACGCTCTGCCCCTTTAAAGCTCATCTACAGCAGTGAACTGGCTGGGTTGTTATGGAAACCTGGTGTGTGTGGAGACTAACTGCCTATTGGCTGATCAGGGTCATGTAACTAGGCTTCTATTGGCTAATGTATTTTTTTTGAATATCTAAGGAACGGTACGTCCTGGAGATCCGAGACCTGTTCTAAAACCTTCCAGGACACCTGATGTACCTGTGTGCCAAATTTTGTGATTGTAGCTGCGACGGTGCGGATTCCTTTAGTGGACATACATACACACATACACACACACATACATACACTCAGCTTTATATAATATAAATATATATATATATATATATATAGCCTTCATGCAGATATATCACAGCACATTTTATTATTTCCACCCTAAACTTTCTCCAGGATTCACTGGGTCGATATATCTAGTGAAATCAAGTATCTCATTTATCTAGTAACATGATATCTTGTTTTAACCAGCTTTAATAAAAGAAGAAAAATCAATATAAAGTCATCTTTTTCTCAAGTAAAGATAAAAAGGTCTATTCATTGTTTAAGTAGGACTCGCCATGTGGCTCCCAGCTAAGCATCACATTTACCCGCGTCACACCAATGAATTCCCAATTAACTTGTTACATGGATCTTGTAATCAGAACGTCTGGTTAGTGGTATCAGTCTTTTCTTTTAGGATTTGTGGCCTACATTTTAACCCCAATAATGAGCTTTCACAGTGTGACTGCTGTGTAGAGATTAACATATATTACAGCAGGTTAACGTACACAAGACTGAGTAATAATTCAGGCAGAAAATAATGAGAAGTTCATGGCTGAGGTCAATATATTACTTAAAACATTGATTTCAATGCAAATCTAAAAATATCAATGTAAGAGCTAATTATCTTGCGTCTATATCCAGGTGCTTATTCAAATATCTTAGAGTTCCGGTTTACTAGAATGACCCGTCTTCACGCCACCAGAAATCTTTAATTAATAATGCTTGTTTTCACTCAGACTCTTTATGGACAAGATTACCAGGATTAGTTCACACAAGATCATATTACTATTTTTGCCATTTGCCAACCATGGAGACACAAGTTTTCAGCAGATTTCATATTAAATTAGTGCACTAGTCTTCTTAATTAAAGATTAATTAATCTTATTTCACTCACTAAATGTTTTCATAAATTACTTTCATATCACAGTCTACATTCACCATACATTTTCAGCTTCTTAAAGAGCACCTGCCACCACAAAATGCATCACAATCTGCAGACAGTAGGTTATATTGCAGGAGGAACTGAACAGACTGATATACAGTTTTGTGGTAAAAAATTCAGAAAAACTTATTTATTTACACATTTATTTTTCTGCTCTTTCTACACTTAAGACTGCTTATATACAGCTATCAGTGACTGACAGCTGTCTCTGTATACACTCTTAGGCCCATTCAGACAGCCGTATTTTTGCTGCGGACCCGCAAAAATACGGGGGCCGCCCGGCGTGTGTTCCGCAGCGCTCGGAACACACGCCGGGCGGCCCCATAGAAAATGCCTATACTTGTCCATGCCTACGGACAAGTATAGGACAAGTTCTATCTTTTCTTGCTGAGCCGCGGCTCGGCAAGATAGCGTGCCGCCCATAGAGGTGAACGGGCCCGCCCCTATTCTGCAAATTTGGCCCTTACACAGAGAGTGCTATCAATAACTGATAACACCTCTCCATGTACAACTATCAGTGACTGACAGCTATCTCTGTATACACTCTTACACAGAGAATGCTATCCATCACTGATAACACCTCTCCTGTGCACAGCTATCAGTGACTGACAGCTATCTCTGTATACACTCTTACACAGAGAATGCTATCAATCACTGATAACACCTCCCCTGTGTACAGCTATCAGTGACTGACAGCTATCTCTGTATACACTCTTACACAGAGAATGCTATCCATCACTGATAACACCTCTCCCGTGCACAGCTATCAGTGACTGACAGCTATCTCTGTATACACTCTTACACAGAGAATGCTATCCATCACTGATAACACCTCTCCCGTGCACAGCTATCAGTGACTGACAGCTATCTCTGTATACACACTTACACAGAGAATGCTATCAATCACTGATAACACCTCCCCCGTGTACAACTATCAGTGACTGACAGCTAGCTATGTATACACACTTAAATAGGAAAACACCACCACACTCCAGTAGTAAGAATGCGGTTAAATTTGTTTATTTATCCATCCAAAAGTACATAGAAGTATTATGGGCAACGTTTTGGTCCACATTGGACCTTGATCACGGCCTGAAAATGGATTACATGAATAATAACATAGGTTACATGTACATAACAACAGTGGAAAAATGTATATAATACATAAAGCAAATAGTAGCTGGTTGAATAATTGGTGGTGCAGTATGCTTGGTATGTTCTTTCGTTAAACAAGTGCCGAAACAATAAAATATGAATGGTATTTTAATCTGATGAGATGTGTTAAAAATGTACTAATACATGAGACGTAGTATGGAAAAACGAGACATAATATGGAAAAAACGGGATATTGACCCAACAGACCAAGTGCCTTGGAGGAACATCAATGGCCACTTGTAATATAATATTGTCTCTCAATGTTCCCCTACCTAGTATTCAATGCAAAATTCTGTGGTTCCTATAATAAGGATAAATAGAGCATACCTGTTGGTGGTGATATATAGGAGCGTGGATGGGTACCATTTTACACATGTGCGGTCCCATCCCCTACATATCTATCAATGCGTGCGGGAGACCGGGCGCGGCTTCTGGGGAAATTGTATCTCCTAAATGATCTAATATACTACCTGTATTGTGGTATTTTCATTTGGTCTGTAATATAAAAAGACAATATTAGACGTTATAATGGAACAACACCGTATAACATAATCCAGGAGGGGCTATAAATGACCTATGATGTTATATTGATATATCACATTATACAAAAGTTCTTGATGCATAAAAAGTTCATCATATGCAAAAAAGTCCCTATTCAGACCTTTCGGAGAGAGGGTACCCAATTCGAATATCCAGTATGCCTCACGCTCTTTCAATCTTGCTGATCTATTGCCTCCTCTATGGGCTGGTGTGACATGTTCTAAAACCTGATACATTAGTTGATTAATTTGATGTTTGGCGGAGAGGAAATGGTGCGGAATAGGCAGTTCCGTTCTTTGACAACGGATATCTGATTTATGTTTGCCGAAGCGGTCTCGCACATATTGGGTGGTCTCACCAACTTATGCTAGATCGCAGGGGCATCGTATAAGATATACAACGTAAGAGGTGCTACAGGTGTAAAAGGATTTGGTCAGGTACACTTTTCCAGAGTGTGGGTGAATAATTCTATTGCCCTTAATTACGTTAGAGCATTGCGTACAGTTCAAACAGGGATAAGTGCCAGCTAGTGTGGTTTGTACCGCAATTGGTTTCAGTGGACCAATGTCCGCTTTGACCAATTGATCCCGGAGGTTCCGTGGTCTTTTGTAGCACATCATGACTGGATTTCGGAATTCGCGGATTGTTGGGTAAGAGTGATGTAGGAGTGACCAATGTCTATGGATAATAGTATGTATCTTAGGTAAAAATGGATGGTAGGTCACTAGAGTGCTGTGGTGTTTTCCCATTTATTTCTCACAATTGTGACCACTGAGCACCCCACCAGAATAAACGGAGTGCCGACCAACCCATATACTAGTATCTCTACCTTTGTGTTTGAGCACCCGAAGACAACAGATGTCTACTTTTTCGTATGACGCTTCCACAACTGATAACATCGTCTCACAAGTTAAATTATCCAGCGATTTCCTGCATATACCACATAGCGAGTTTCGGATCCGCGATTTGGAACGGGAGTCTAAAAAACTTCTGGCTTCCGAATTGCACTGTGCAACTCTTGCGGAATACTGCAAAAACGGAAGAATACCAAGGGGTCTGAGAGTACACCTATGCCCCACCTTATTTCCGACTAACAAGGAATACTGTAGTCGATTTGAGACCATTCTGAACAAGTACTCCTTAGACATAATTGTCCTAAGTATTGAATATCTACAAAAAGCAATTCAAGAGAACAAGGAAAAACTTGTGACCATTGAGACACAACTTACATCCACCATCTCATCAACAGAATGGGCGGAACTCAAAAAGAAGACCGACAAGACCATCGAGGAACACAGAAAATACCTAGAAAGTATAAAACGATCAAAATTTGTCAGACATACCGAGGACTATCAATTAAACAGGGTCTACAAATGGCAGTGGCAAGACTCATCAATATCTTTTGGTCCTACTACTTACTCGGACTACGCTTCATCCTCCTCAGGCAGCGAAAGACCACCTTACCATCGTTCACAAGGTTTTTTTTCCCAGGAGGAGACATCGACCAAGACGAAAACCAAGCGCACCAGGAGAGGCAGGGGTACCCATCGATCCCAATCCAACAGGAATACAGACCAGATCTCAGGTAGGGATCTAGTCATAAACATTTCCTCCAGAACCCTATCTCCTGCTGAAGTTAAAGTACTCTCAAAAGGTTTGTCCTTTTGTCCCTACAATACCTTACACCATTTCACTTTAGAACAAGAGTTACAAAGGTTCTATAGAAGTCTACATCTTAAAGTGCACTTTGCAACACAACCAACAACCACCACTATTACTTCTCCACCCCCAATGTTATCTCCATACATAATCTGGGTTTAAGAAATAAAAGTACATATATGCCCCCTAAACATTACCACGGTGTAGAAGCCTTCATTGAGCTGATTGACCGCGATATCAAAAATAATATCCAGGCACTTAAGAGAGGTGATTTACATACCCCTACCAATTTAACAAGTGAAGAGCAAATAGCCCTACAGGCGCTACACACTGAAAAGTCTATTACTATAAAATCCGCTGATAAAGGCGGGGCAATTGTAGTGATGGACAACACATCATATCTATGGGTCCGCAAAAAATGCGGACAGCACACCATGTGCTGTCCGCATCCGTATGTCCGTTCCGTAGCCCGCAAAAAAAAATAGAACATGTCCTATTCTTGTCCATATTACGGACAAGAATAGTACTGTTCTATTAGGGGCCAGCTGTTCCGTTCTGCAAAATACGGAATGCACACAGATGTCATCCGTTTTTTTTTTGCGGATCCGCAATTTGCGGACCGCAAAACACAACGTTCGTGTGAAACTAGCCTTATACAGAGAATGCTATCAATCGCTGATAACACCCTCTTGTGTACACCTATCAGTGACTGACAGCTACCTCTGTATACACACTGTGAGAAGGGCATGGTTTGGGAGAACCGATATCTGCCCTTGAAATGGTTGAACTGTGTGTGGTAAGCCTTGGGTGTGATAGCCTGTTTTGTCTATGTTAGCCATAGCTAACATAGACAGATTTGTAAAATCTGTACTGGCACCTGCTTATACTGGAGTGAGTGAGGTTGGCAGTGGGACGCTCACTCCACTCAGGTCTTTGGTCCTGGGCTTCCATAGCCCACAGCTGAAAGTCACATGGGTTGTTAGGACCTAATTTAAAGCTCAGTGTAGAGATGAGCAGGGTGGCCATACCTGGAGAAGTTGACTACTGAATGACTGAAGGTATTTCATGTTCCACCCAATACTTGTTATTTGTACCTGTGGGCCGGGTAGCCAGTCCCACGTATATTCAGGGTCTGGGTACTGTATTAGGTACTGGCTCAGCCAAGCAGGGTTTTGTTTGTTTAAGCCAATTTGTTAAGGCCTCTTTCACACTAGCGGCAGTCCGGGTCCGGCAGGTGAAGGGTGCCGTCAAATCTGGACTGCCGCAGGGACATGTGTGGGGCCGGAACCGCGTTCCGGCCCCACACATGTCACACAGTACCATATACAGACATACACACACATACACATACACACAAACACATACATACTTACATACTCCAGGCAGGCAGGCCGCACGTCTTCACGCCCAGGAGGCGCGCAGCTATGACGATTCCCTACAGCGTCCTCTGCTGGGCGCTGTAGGGAATCGTCATAGCTGCGTGCCTCCTGGGCGTGAAGACGTGCGGCCTGCCTGCCTGGAGTATGTAAGTATGTATGTGTTTGTGTGTATGTGTGTGTATGTCTGTCTGTCTGTATGTATGTGGTGATGGATCCGTCCTGAACTCCATTGAAAGTCAATGGAGGGCGGATCCGTTTACCATGTTGGTCACACCAAACGGATCCGTCCCCATTGACTTGCATTGGGGGTCATTCCGGATCCATCTTGGTGTGGATGCCTGGACCGGAGAGAAAACCGCAGCATGCTGCGGTTTGTTCTCCGGTCTGAAGACGGAACGGAATGCTTTCAGGAGCATTCCGTTGTCTTCAGTTCAGTTTTGTCCGCCTTCCTTAAACGCATAAAGACTCCATAGCGCCCGCATTATCTTCTCCTTCTACACCTAGATCGCGGCAAAGTGCCTGATGAAGGCCTGGATAGGCCGAAAAAGTTCGCACTATATTTTGCCTACAATAAAAAGAGCATACTACTTTTGAAAAATCAAGTGGCTGTTATTCATTTCTACAGTATTGATACGGGGTGGGAACCCTATAGCAGCCTGAAATACAGTGTGCCACAAAACGATACTACATTGGGGACAAAACTGAAGCGTTTTTTTCCGGTATTGAGCCCCTATGACGGAACTCAATACTGGAATTTTAAAACGCTAGTGTGAAAGTAGCCTAAGGCTATGCTTTTGGTTGTACAGTGCCTTGCGAAAGTATTTGGCCCCCTGTAACTTTTCAACCTTTTGCCACATTTCAGGCTTTAAACAGAAAGATATATCATTTTAAATTTTTGGTGAAGAATCAACAACAAGTGGGTCACATTGGATCATTTAAACTTTTTTGTAATAATAAAACTGAAAAGTTGGGCGTGCAAAATTATTCGGCCCATTTACTTTCCGTTCAGAAAACTCACTCCAGAAGTTCATTGAGGATCTCTGAATGATCCAATGTTGTCCTAAATGACTGATGAAGATAAATAGAATCCACCTGTGTGTAATCAAGTCTCCGTATAAATGCACCTGCTCTGTGATAGTCTCAGAGTTCTGTTTAAAGAACAGAGAACATCATGAAGACCAAGGAACACACCAGGCAGGTCCATAATACTGTTGTGGAGAAGTTTAAAGCCGGATTTGGATACCAAAAGATTTCCCAAGCTTTAAACATCCCAAGGAGCACTGTGCAAGTGATCTTATTGAAATGGAAGGAGTATCAGACCACTGCAAATCTACCAAGACCCGGCCATCCGTCTAAACTTTCATCTCAGACAAAGAGAAGACTGATCAGAGATGCAGCCAAGAGGCCCATGATCACTCTGGATGAACTGCAGAGATCTACAGCTGAGGTGGGAGAGTCTGTCCATAGGACAACAATCAGTCCAACACTTCACAAATCTGGCCTTTATGGAAGAGTGGCAAGAAGAAAGCCATTTCTCAAAGCTATCCATAAAAAGTCTCGTTTACAGTTTGCCACAAGCCACCTGGGAGACACACCAAACATATGGAAGAAGGTGCTCTGGTCAGATGAAACCAAAATTGAACTTTTTGGAAACAATGCAAAATGATATGTTTGGCGTAAAAGGAACACAGCTCATCACCCTGAACACTCCATCCCCACTGTCAAATATGGTGGTGGCAGCATCATGGTTTGGGCCTGCTTTTCATCAGCAGGGACAGGGAAGATGGTTAAAATTGATGGGAAGATGGATGGAGCCAAATACAGGACCATTCTGGATGAAAACCTGTTGGAGTCTGCAAAAGACCTGAGACTAGGACGGAGATTTATCTTCCAACAAGACAATGATACCAAACATAAAGCAAAATCTACAATGGAATGGTTCAAAAATAAACGTATCCAGGTCTTAGAATGGCCAAGTCAAAGTCCAGACCTGAATCCAATTGAGAATATGTGGAAAGAGCTGAAAACTGCTGTTCACAAACGCTTTCCATCCAACCACAAAGAGCTCGAGCTGTTTTGCAAGGAAGAATGGGCAAGAATTTCAGTCTCTAGATGTGCAAAACTGATAGAGACATACCCCAAGCGACTTGCAGCTGTAATCGCAGCAAAAGGTGGCGCAACAAAGTATTAATGCAAGGGGGACGAATAATTTAGCACACCCCACTTTTCACTTTTATTATTACAAAAAAAGTTTAAATGATCCAATAAATTTTGTTCCACTTCACAATTGTGACCCACTTGTTGTTGATTCTTCACCAAAAATTTAAAATGTTATATCTTTTTGTTTGAAGCCTGAAATGTGGCAAAAGGTTGAAAAGTTCCAGTGCCAAATACTTTCGCAAGGCACTGTATATCTAATTGTGAAATAAAAACACTTAAATTGGACTTTATCCTGTCTGTGTCCCTGCTTCCTGCACATCTACCAAGTGTCTACCAGAGAGAACCATTACAACACTTACACAGAGAATGCTATCAATCACTGATAACACCTCCCACATGTACAACTATCATCTGCAGTGTAATACTGCCGCCAATTACCTGATTAACTAGCAAACGCTCGTTCATTGGGTAATCGGGATCTTTTAACATGCTTTTAACAATGCATGCTGAAAGATCATGATTTTGCTTTTGCAGATATTGCTGTCTAATCACGATCTGTGGCTGGTAATTAACTAGACAGTTTGGGGACGAGTGATGGCAATAGCCTGGCTCATTGCTTCAGCAGGCCCAGACTAAGCAAAAAAGCTTAAATCTCTATTGATTTTGATATTGATTTTGATTTTATACTTAGTTTTCTCTTCTAGGGAAAGTATTAACCACATGGCTCAGAAGTAGAGATTAGCAGAAGTTTAGCAAATTTTTGAACAGGGCCCACCTCCGCCAACCCCATCCATGCAACCCTCACTCCTGTGGCTAGTCAAGACAGCTCTCTCAGACCGGGTCAGGCAGCAGCTTTGTCTGTTTTCTACACATTATATACTGTTATGTCACTGTATATACTGTCATTGTATAATATTATTGAGAGGGCCCGGACAATAAAATAGTTCAGCTCTCTTCCAGGTGGGCCCCTTCTGAGTTCGGGCTCCATAGCAGCTGCTTCCCCTGCTTCCACTATAGCAACGCCCCTGAGTACTGTAACTAACAAATTATTATCGCCCTTCTACACCTAAACACCAAGGCTCATAATTTATCTAATCATGCACATATAATGGGGAAATTCACTAATTAAAATATGCCAGAGTTCTGGTGCCAGATTTTTTCCACACAATGCTGATGTTAGCACTTTTTGGTGAAAGGAGCAGTCACAATATTAGAAGTTGTCACCACATATGCTCCATGGTAGAAGTATCACCTCCATGTAACTAGGCTGCAAAGTGATTCCAGCTATTGAGCAGGCTGGCCAATCTGGCCTTAAACGTGCTAGTTTGGGTCACCTATGGCAAAGTAAGGGTCAGCTACAAGACTCATCAGGACCATGTATAGTTTATCAAGTTCAGCCAAAAAACTTAAAGGGGTTGGCCACTCTCTAAGTACTTTCTACTAATGTGTGGCAGGCAGGGAAAAAATGAAGTTCCTAATATACTTCATTAAGCACCTCTGCCTGCTTAGCTTTCAATTTGAAGCCACGCCCCCTAAGCCCTGCTCTACCTTGCAGCCCAGTTCGTCCATAGCTGCACGAGACATGGAGGAGCTTGAGAGCAAGCTCGTCCATGCCAGCAGTGGAGCTGCCTACTACTCTGTAAATGCAGGGCATGTGCAGTCTGCTCCTGTCAGTAGCTGCTCTCTGCTCCAACTCTGACAGGAGTCAGCTGCTTGTTCTGTCTCCACAAACAGCTGATTCCTGTGAGAAGCTGGTTTTAATAAAAGCCTTCAGAGCCCCTGTACTGGGGTGGCTACTCAGTCCATCTTCCACCCCCCCTGCACTACCATCATGCCGCGGACCGACTAAGCCACGCCCCTTTCTCCATTTGACCATGCCCCCTGCCGCCAACCCAGAAAGCAGGACGTCTGCCCAGCCATCCCTGTACATTTTTTTATATAGTTATATGGAGCTGTGGTGTGTATATATATATATATATATATATACTGTATATATATATATATATATATATATATTGTGTGTGTGTGTGTATATATATATATATATATATACTGTGTGTGTGTATATATATACTGTGTGTATATATATATACTGTGTGTGTGTATATATATACTGTGTGTATATATATATACTGTGTGTGTGTATATATATATATATTTATATACATATATACATACACAGACCTGTATATGTATATTTGTTTGTATACTATATATATATCAATCTATATGTATGTATATTTATACATATTTACATATATGTGTGCATATATATATATATATATATATATATATATATATATATCTCTACACACACGTGTGTGTGTGTGTGTATATATTTATATATATCGTATTTTTGGCCCCATAAGATGCATTTTTTCCCCCAAAAGTGGGGGGAAAATGTCCTTGCGTCTTATGGGCTGAATACTAATGAGCGCTTCAATTATGGAAGCGCTTTATAGTACCGGAGGACCAGGAAGTGGTGAAGGCTCTGTACCACTTCCTGGTCCTCGGCTGTCAGCTGTGCAGTGGCTGCCCACAGCGTGGGGGCGCTCTGTGACCTCACGCAGTGCGCGCCAGTTCACAGCACAGCCGGAGGAAGGATGAAGATAGAGCCCGGGCGGTGAGGAGTGGCGGCGTCCGGGAGCAGGAGAGGTAAGTGGTTTATTTATTTTATCTGGCATTGCACTACTTTTTTGCGGAGCAGAAGCATGGACAGAAACCCCACGGAAGCACTCTATAGAGCTTCCGTGGGCTTCCGATCTGTGCTTCCATTCCGCACTGCACCGTATCTTCTGGATTGTGGACCCATTGAAGTGAATGGATTGGCATCCATGATACGGTGCGCACACGGCTGGAGCCTGTATATTGCGGACCTGCTGTTCGCAGACCACAATACCGGCACAGACAGGCTATAGTCATGTGCATGAGGCCTAAAGCACTGATGAAATGACACCTGAGGTGCTGTTGTTACTATGGTATCACAGTTGTCCAGGGGTGTCATGTGACTTCTCCTCTAGACATGCTTGCTGCAGTGCATGCTGGGATTTTTACTTTCACATTGCAGCTGCTCCTCCCACACAGCCTGTCTGAGGGAGCTCCTCCAGGGAAGTGTTTCATGGTGAACAGGTTAGATAAATGACATACAGCCAGTACATGTCACCTGATAGAAATACTTCATGGTGTTGGTTATTGTCTGGGGCACTTTGGATTTTTGATACTTAGGGTGGCCAACCCCTTTAAACATTGCTGATCTAAGTTAACCAAATCGAAGATACCTTATGGTGTCTGGTAAACCACTTTAACCCTTTTAGGACCAAGAGTCATTTAATCATTTGGACTAATGCATTATAAGACCAGGCTTTCAAAGTATAGCAGTATTTTTTAGTATTTTTTTTTTTGGGGGGGGGGAGTATGGAGTTCAACATGGGCTAAGTTAATGCATTCCATATATTCATCTTAATTACACAATCGTCAACAATAACCAGAAAGTGTCCAACCACTTTAATTTCAAGATCAGACACGAAGTGTGTAAACTGAGGACAAACATTATATTTTCTGAGTTCGGGAAGCCTCCATTGATGAGCACTTTGTAGCACGGGACAGTGGCATTCTGATAGGGCATCTACGTTATCCAGACTGTATGATAAACAGTGCACAGCTGTCTATGCTTCATTTCCATAATATCACTGTAAAATGAAGACACTAGTCTTCTTAAAAGCTACAAGTTCTCAACATGATAATTAAGTCAACCCTGCTGTTCACCTAAATAAGTTTACAATGAAATAGCCTACTGCATGAACAACTATATCAGAGATAATCCCTGAGCACCTCCACACAACAGATGCCTGTGTTGGTTCATTTCACAGAAGGCTTTCATTTGTAATGGGTGGGCCTTTCATGGTGGCTTAGGAAGTCCTATTTTATTTTTGCAGTTCTAGTGGTATCTTAACTCCTTTGCTGAGGTTTCTAAAGTACAGCTTGCAGTTGTGGTTACTTACCAATGGGAAAGAGGATAACAATTAAAGGAAACACTAGACTTCAAACTGTTGTTAGGCAAGGAAGTTACTGGACAGCTATCCAGTTGTGGCCACACACAAAAAAGCCAGTTTTGCCTATTATAATCTTAAATCGATTCTGTTAATGAAAAAAAAACTGAAATCAAGATTTTCCCATACCCTATGATAGACGGTTTAAGATAAAATTTTACATGTGAAATCAAGCCATAACTGACACTCATTTGAGTCTGCAATTCTCAATCAAATGGACAATAGAATTTAAAGGCGAAGTGAAAACCACTACTCTCTCTATATTAGTAACTGATAGCCAGCATGGATTCATGAAGCAAATGCTTGGTTTCTGTGAGGATGTAAGTACAAATCTAGTTGTTGGTTATGCAGCAGATGTGATATATCTAGATTTTGCAAAAGCATTTGATATAGTGCTACACAAGAGCCTTGTGCTGGAGCTACAAATGCAAGGACTAGAGGACAATATATTCACATGGGTACAAAATTGGTTCCAGGACAGAAAACACAGAATTTTTGTAAATGGCACATATTCAAAATGGCCTAAAAGTCAGCAGTGGGTACCACAAGAATTAGAGATAAGCGAATTTCCCAAATTTTGTTTTGGGTCTGATTTGATTGAATCAGCAAACAGATTTGATTCAGAATGAATAAATTCAACCAGAATCAAAAGTGGCCCAATTGCCACTGAAAGTTGTGTATAACACACTTCCTAGGACTGTATCCGACCCCTGTCAAACTCTTAAGTGTCAAGACAACATTAATAATGTCAAAGTGATAATGACATACAAGTCTGTGGTAAATGGATATTAGACAGTGGTTTATAAAAATGACTGCAGTATTGTATTTACTAAATTTAAAAAAAGTCCAAATACTATCCCCTTTTTTTGTGGAAGCCTTCTCTGTCTTCTGATCTGTAAAATGGTAGTCGTCATTTAGAGTAATTTGTGTCGGACATATGAAATGCAGAGTGTTAAAATAAACTCCCCATTAAATGTGGCATGTCTGACCCAGGAAGAAGTGCAGAGGCTCCTTAAAAAGATTAAAAAGGACAAATCATGGGGTCCAGATGACATACACCCCCCTATCCTGAGAATTAAGTAATTTAATAGACAGAGCCTTATTTCTGATATTTAAGGACTCTATAATAACAGGGTCTGATCCACAGGATTTGAGTTTAGCAAATTTGGTGCCAATATTGAAAAAGGGGTAAAAAAAAACAAAGCCAGTAAACTATAGGCCGGTAAGTCTAACATCTGTCATGAGTAAACTGAAGGTTTCCCAAGAGATGTTATTCTGGAGTACATACTCAGATTGGGTCACCATAACTTGTGAGGTACCTCAGGAATCAGAATTGGGCCCTGTTATCTTCAATATATTTATTAATGATCTTGTAGAGGGGCTGCACAGTAAAATCTAAATTTTTCTAGATGCTACTAAACTATGCAAAGTAACACGGAAGAGAACAGCATACTGCTACAGATTGATCTGGGAGCTTGGGCAGAGAAGTGGCAGATGAGTTTTATCACTGACAAATGTAAGGTTATGCACATAGGAGGGAAAATACAAGTCACCAGTACATACGAAATGGTAAAACACTGGGTAACACTGACATGGAAATGGACTTAGGAATTTTGTTGACAGCAAACTTAACTGCAACGACCAGTGTCAGACAGCTGCTGCCAAGGCCAATAACATTATGGGGTGCATCAAAAGGGGCATAGATGCCCGTGATGAGAACATTCCTTCCACTTTAAAAATCACTAGTCAAACCACACATGGAGTACTGTGTACAGTTCTGGGCTCCTGTGAACAAGGCAGACATAGCAGAGCTGGAGAGGGTTCAGAGGAGGGCAACTAAAGTAATAACGGGAATGGATGGACTACAGTACCCAGAAAGATTATCAAAATTAGGGTTATTCACTTTAGAAAAAAAAACGACAGAGGGGAGATATAATAGATATAATAACTATGTATAGCTATATCAGGGGGCAGTACAGAGATCTCTCCCATCATCTATTTATCCCCAGGACTGTGACTTAGACGAGGGGACATCCTCTGCATCTACAGGAAAGAAGGTTTCTCTATCACAATAGAAGGGGATTCTTCACTGTAAGAGCAAGCTATAAAACTCTCTGTGTCACGCGCAGGTGTGTGGGGGGGAACCAAACCAAGCGTAGGAGGGAAAGGAGATTAGGCCTAGAAAGAAGGAAGGAAGATGGACACCTCCTACAGGAAACCCTGGCTCAATTCCTGTCTATCTACAATTATGAACAGGCCTCAAAGGTAGGCAAATTCATACACAGGAACCTAAACACCGAACTGACCCTATAGGACCCTGGAACTAATGACAGGAATGAGTCTACCTGTTCCTCCAAAAGGAAGGACGAACAGGAGTCTCCCTTAGGCCTAATAACAAAACAACAGGGAAAAGTAACAAAACACACAGAAGGGAAAAGGAAAATCATCTTTCAATGAAGAAATGGAGGCTCCAGGATCTCAGCTGAGAACTAAACTACTGCTCACCACAACAACAACAACTGAAGCTATAAACCGCAAGGAATAGTGGGAGAAGAAGCAATAAATAGAGGAGGGACAATTACCACACCAGGAACACCTGAGGGAAAAGGGTGTGGTAAATACCAACAACAAAAAAGGAAAACATGTCAGATTATACCACGTGTTGCTAATCTGACAGACCTCCTGTTATCTGTCACAGGAAGGTCCGCGTCACTCTGCCAGAGGAAGTTGGTGATGGTGATTATTTCCCTCCATTTCTGGAGTGTGATAATATTACAGGTTATAGTTACTAGATTTCTAGAGAAGGATCATTGATCCAGGGAGCTATTCTGATTGCCTGGTTGGAGCTGAGAAGGATTTTTTGTCCCCCTAAAATGAGGAAAATTGGATTCTACCTCATGAGGTTTTTTTTTCCAATTTTGCAGGATAACAGGCTGAATGTATGTCTTTTTCAGCCTTACAAGCTATGTTACTTCATCACAAAAGTTTTGCATTCACATTTTTGTGAAAATGTGTAACAAAATTTTATTAGTATAGAATCATGTAAGGATCTATGTTAGTCCCAATTCTCTCTAACGCCTTTATCAATGGGATTGGGAGTAACTTGCACTTTCTGTCGGTACAAAAGGGTCATGAATACACTGAGAAGATCACTATTACTCTGTGAGGTACGAAAGATGGCATTTTTATTGTATAGTGCACTATAACTGCCTGGCACTATTCATTTTGGGGACACTATTGTTTTCAGGGGTACAGTTAATGTGGCTCCTTTTTTGGGGGTAGTTATAATTATGACACCATTATATCTAAAGGGTGCACTATGCCACATAGCAGATACAGTAATGGGGCAGAAAAGGCAGCAACAGGCACAGAATTATGGGTATCAGCACGATGGGGAGTTTGTGTAGGTTGGAGAAAGGTAAGGCAGATGCTGGAGCAGTGAGGTGTCAAAGATGTCTTTGTTGCTAATGCTGAAGACAAAAGTTATGGCTGAAAGAAGTTATCATGGTGGTCTGAGCCACATGCAAAAGACAGGAAAAGTGAATGTCTCCAATCGGAGGAGATGTAAGCTGTAAGTCATTGGATATAACTGTACTGTAATCACTTATGTTCTACAGAGCACTTGTGTAAAACTAATGTCTACCATTGCATGGCACTGTGTGGGGGTAATATTGGTCTTTGTATAGTGTCTTATGTGCAGTAAAAGTATGGTAATATTACGCAATCACTATTTAGTGGTATTGGTAAGGATCATGCTGTGACAATATCTAAGTTGGAGCCACTCAGGCAACAAATGTGTTTTGCCCCCTTCATAGGCTGAACACCTACACCTCTCTGGAAAGGAGACAGTAAGTGAGGGTACACAATTCTGTGACATAAAATGCTGTATATATGGAATGGAACATTCATATTTTTATGTATTCGGATACAGCAATACAGCAGTGATTCCCAATTATCTCACACCCTAATTCGTGTGTTTGCAGGTCCCTGGGCATTTATCTCAGCTGTGAATGATTTGGCATTGCTCTGTGGGATAAGACCATATGTGTATAAAATGTACTTTAACTGCCAGCATTGTATAGCAGAAGCAATCAGCATTGAGTAGTATGGAGCTACTGACACAATAAAAGCTATAAATACCATCCGGATTACATAGTAATTTTTTCCCCTCCATGTTCACGTGCAAAGTAATACACATTTTCAATTTAATATAGACTATACAGGTATTAATATGCAATAATATGCAATTCATAATGTACCTGTCCCATCAAAAGACTTTTATGACATGTCAATCAGATTACTGCATAGTTATATCGGTAGTATTTTTGCAACTGGTCTGCACCATTGAATACTGTATAGGATGTAGTGGGAAGCTGGGAAAAAAATTCCAAATGGATTAGAATTGGGAAAAAACGCAATTCCGCCATAGTTTTATTTAGCTGACCTGTTAGCTTCATTCTCTAGGTCAGTACGATTACAGCAATGCCACACTCATATAGCATTTCTTGTGTTTTAATACTGAAAAAAATAAAAACTTTGACATTTTTTAAAATTTTCATCGTCTGACCTCATAACTTTTCTATTGTTGTGTCTACATAACAATAGCTGTGTGAGGGCTTATTTTTTCAGAGTGAACTTTACTTTTTTTCGATACCTTTTTGGGGTGTATGAATTTGTCAACACATTTTAATTCCATTTTATGGCAGTCACCATAAGGGATAAATATGTTGATATTTTAACCCCTTAGTGACCACCAATGTGCTTTTTTATGATGGCCACTAAGGGGCCTTAGGCTGGGCCACCGCCTTTTTACAGCGGCCCAGTCTAAATGCTGAATGCATCTCCTGTGAAGCAGAAAGCACGGACATGGCTGTAACATAACAGTCATACTCCTAGTCTAATGGCATGGACTGTTAGGAGCACCATTGGGGCTGTTTAACTCCATACATGCTGTGGGCAATGGCGTCCGCCACATGTAAGCAGTTACAGAGGGAGCTGACTCTGTCTGTTTCCCATTGGAACCCTGAAAATGAGATTGCAGGGTGTCAATGTCTGTGCAGGTAGGCCGGAGCCTAGTGTAGGCCTCAGTCCTGCCTCCAGCATTTCTCAGCAGGCTGCACCTCTCTGGCACAGCCTACTGGTGAACGTTAGTATAGCACAGACAATAAAATACATTGTGAAAAGAATAGTGCAAAGTATTTTAGAAGCGATCAAAATATTGCCTATTATAGTCCCCTTGAGAGGATATTAAATGGTTAAAAGGTATAAAATTTATAAAATAAAAAATTCCAAGTAAACTAATATGCACCTTTTCCCACTAAAAAAAACTATTTTAAATGGAAAAAAATGTAAAAATAAAATCTCCACATATTCGGCATTGCTGCATCTGTAACAACCCACTCTACACAATCATCATGTAATTTATTCCATATAGTAAATGTGGTATGTACCCCAAAATGATACCAATTAAATTTACAAGTCATCCCGCAAAAATCAAGCCCTCCCACAGCTCTGTAGAAAGAAAAATAAAAAAGTTATGGGTCTTGAAATGCGGTGACGCAAAAACTTATTCTTTTAGAAAAAAAAGGTTTTTTTATTGTGCAAAAGTAGTAAAACATGAAAAAAAATAAATGTATTTGGAATCACTGTAATTATACTGACTATAATTAGAATAAAGTTATTGTGTTATTTATGCTGAAAAATGAATTCCGTGAAATTTATAACGTGAAAACTTAGTGGCAGTATTGCTGTTTTTTCCCATTTCCCTCTTAGAAAGAGTTAATAAAAATTAATCAGTAAGTCATGTGTACCCAAAATGGCACCATTAAAAACTAGAACCTGTCCACCAGTCAAACAGGCCTTAAGACTTGACTTGGATAATAATTAAGGCAACATCTTATCTGCAGACAGCTGATTCGGGTTGAATGCCCTTCGCCAGTGAAAAGCAGAGAGTACCGGCTTAACTAGATGAGAGGCCTAGGTCAGGATGCTCCTCTAGGAATTCTGGGAAGTGGGTATGCAGATGAGCTCTTAGCAAGCTCAGTTTCTAATTAGAGATGAGCGAGCACTAAAATGCTCGGGTGCTCGTTATTCGAGTCGAACTTTTCCCGATGCTCGGGTGCTCGTTTCGGATAACGAACCCCATTGAAGTCAATGGGAGACTCGAGCATTTTTGCGGGGGACCAAGGCTCTGCCTAGGGAAGGCTGGGTGAAAACCTGGAAACCTCAGAAAATGATGGAAACACCACGGAAATGGACATGAAACAGCAGGGGCAGCATGCATGGATGCCTCTGAGGCTGCCTAATCCCACCATTACCCCAAATTCTCAGGCAACAGCCTGGTGGTTACCCTCATGGCAATTGTGCTCACCCTGACCAAGAAAGGCGAAGCAAATACCCTTCACATGTTAGGGAAGCACCAAAATAGGTGCAACTAAGGTCCATCACCGCCTGCAGGTGACACCACTGCTCATGCTGGCACTGCAGCTGAAATCAAGTTTAGTATGTTCTTATCAGTTGCTGTGGCTGCTGGTGGTATAGTAGTGAGCATAGCTACTTCCCAAGCAGTTGATCCGGGTTCGATTCCTGTCTATCGCAGGAGGCAATTAAAAATCAGAACGATATCTAATATGTCTCCCTACCCGGGTAAATTGGAGAGAGGGCCTGTAGGTGGGGGGGAAGGAGGTTTCACTGGAAGAGCCAGAGGAGTGCCCCCTGGGCTAGCGTGTGTGGTGGTGACAACAGCCGGAATGCATTTGGAAAAACTCTAGCATCAGCCGGTGCGGTATCGATTCTTCTCAGTTTAATACCATATACGTCCCCTATCTTGGGACCCTATATTTAATGGATTTTTTGAACACGGAAAACGGAAAAAGAGCTTGCTCTGGCCAGGGGAGTGTCTTTCCCACTGCAGCTAAGGGGACGTGTCCATGCTCTGCCTATCACAGGTCAGGAGGCAATTAAAAGAAGAAAAACAAAAAACATCAGTACAATATCTAATACGTCCCCTATCCGGGTAAATAGTATGGAGAGAGGACCTGTAGGTGGGGGGAAGGAGGTTTCGCTGGAAGAGCCAGAGGAGTGCCCCCTGGGATAGCGTGTGTGGTGGTGACAACAGCCAGAATGGATTTAGCAAAACTGTTGCATCAACCGGTATGGTATTGATTCTTCTCATTTTAATACCGTATACGTCCCCTATCTTGGGGAAGAGCCAGAGGAGTGCCCCCTGGGCTAGCGTGTGTGGTGGTGACAACAGCCGGATGGAGTTAGAATGACGACGAAGGACCCCAACTTAAAAATTTAGCATCAACCGGTACAATTGTCAATTATGAGCTACATCAAGTGTGGCATGACTTTTAAATGGATATTGCATGTGGTCACGTACTCCCTGGAACCCCATAGTCACCCCTTCCCTGATGTGCTAGCCCAGAACATTCTCTGCCCCAATTCGCAAGACCTTTTGCTGTTTCCGTGTGCTGACAGTGGGGATTTACCAGTGTTGTCTGAGGAGGTGGTGGACAATGGCGTGACACAGGTGTCGGGGGGTGAGGTAGTTGTATAGGAAGCAAGTTACAGTGGGGACTCCTTGGGGGGGAATTTCTCATGATGGGACAGATTCAACTTGGGTGGATCAGGCACAGGAACAGATTAATTTTTTGGGGGGTTTATTTAACTTTTATTTAGCAAAAATAACCACAGAGATATTTATTCGTTATCTTCTCTGCGCAGTCTGGCGTTGGGGTTCGTCACTTTGATGGCGAGCTGTGCCGCTCTTTCCACAATGGTCTGTAGGTTCTTAGATGGAGACTTTGTCGGCGATTTCAGTACAGAAGGACTTGTTGCTCATCCACAGAACCTCGACCTCCTTGACACTGTGGACAAGGAATTTGCGGGTGGACCAGGAATTTGCGGAACCCCGTGGGCAGCATGTGTTTGGTCTTCTACTTGCTACCGTATCCAATGTTGGGCAATATAGATTCGCAAGTAATATTATTTTTCACACCTATGCCAAAAATAAAAATGTATGCAGTTTGCGCAAATAAAACTGGAAACTGGAATTGGAGAGAGGGCCTGTAGGTGGACCTCCGGAAAAATTGTTTGGAGAGAGGGCCTGTAGGTGGAACTCCGGAAAAATTGTTTGGACAGAGGGCCTGTAGGTGGAACTCCGGAAAAATTGTTTGGAGAGAGGGCCTGTAGGTGGACCTCCGGAAAAATTGTTTGAAGAGAGGGCCTGTATGTGGACCTCCGGAAAAATTGTTTGGAGAGAGGGCCTGTCGGTGGAACTCCGGAAAAATTGTTTGGACAGAGGGCCTGTAGTTGGACCTCCGGAAAAATTTTTTGAAGAGAGGGCCTGTAGGTGGACCTCTGGAAAAATTGTTTGAATAGAGGGCCTGTAGGGGGCCCTCCTGAAAAATTGTTTGAAGAGGGCCTGTTGGTGGACCTCTGGAAAAATAGTGGCGGCTGGGGACGGAATACCGAGGGGCAGCCACCTCCATGAGATTTTGAAAGGCCTCGGTCTCTACCAGCCTATAGGGCAGCATCTCCAGGCTAAGCAATTTGGAGATGTGGACATTGAGGGCTTGGGTATGTGGGTGGAACTGTATTTCCTCTTGCGCTCCAGCGTCTGCTGTAAAGACAGCTGAACGCTGCGCTGGGACACGTTGGTGGACACTGTGGAGGATCGTGGAGGCGAAGGTGTGGTTTTCCGGCGGGAGGCGCTCGTGCCGGGGTCCTGGGCAGGGGGTTGACTAGCAGAGGCAGCGAGTGACGCAGGGGGTTGACTAGCAGAGGCAGCGAGTGACACAGGGGAAGGAGCAGTGGTGTGGCCCGCAGAAGGTGATGAACGGCTTTGGTTCCATTGAGTGGGGTGTTTAGCACTCATATGCCTGCGCATGCTGGTGGTGGTTAGGCTAGTAGTGGTGGCACCCCTGCTGATCCTGGTGTGGCACAGGTTGCACACCACAGTCCGTCGGTCATCCTCACTTTCTTTAAAGAACCTCCAGACTTGCGAACATCTAGGCCTCGCCACGGGAGCTTCACTACGTGAAACAGTTGCTGCTGATGCACCAGCTCTGGCCCTGCTTCTCCCTCTGGCCACACCACTGCCTCTTACAACCTGTTCTGGTGCAGCACTCGCCTCCGCCTCAGAAGCACTGTCTTCACTCGGCATATCAACCCAGCTTGGGTCAGTCACCTCGTCATCCTCCGATTCCTCAGTCTGCTCCCCCCTCGGAATTCCTCCCCTAACAACAACTTCACCACTGTCTGACAACCGTGTCTCCTCATCGTCCGACACCTCTTTACAAACTTCTTCCACTAAGTCAACATTGTCATCATCATCATCACCCACAGACTGCGACAGTTGGAAAACTTGGGCATCGGGAACGAGGTCAGCAACAACCTGAGAAGTAGTTTGTGACTCTGGGAAGGGTCCAGAAAACAGTTCCTGAGAGTATGCCGGATCGCATTCCAAATTTTCCTGGGAGGGGGCAGACTGGGGGGAAGGAGGTTGAGGTGGAGGAGCCATAGGAGTGCTCCCTTGGGTAACATGGGTGGACTGTGTGGAAGACTGACTGGTGGACAAATTACTTGAAGCATTGTCCGCAATCCACCAGATCAGCTGTTCGCACTGTTGTGGTTTCAACAGTCCTCTACCACGTGTCCCTGTAAGTTGAGACATGAAGCTAGGGAGTGTAGCTCTGCGGAATTCCCCTGCTGCCTCATCAGCAGGTACTGTCTCACCCTGCCCAGGACCACGGCCTCTGCCCCCTGCAGTAATTGAATGCCCACGCCCACGCCCTAGTCCTCGACCCTTAGCCCTGGGGTTCAACATTTTTTGTATATAAGTGTATGATATAAAAAAAAAAAATTAAACGGGCCTGGTGTACTGAAACCCACAAACTTGTTCAGTCTGGTAGAATTAAGTGACGTACAGAAAGTGTCACCTGGACAGATTGTCCGGATTGGAGCGAGTGTGCTGAACTGTGACACACAGAAAGGTTACACGCAGCTGAGTAAAATGGATTTGTACCACTGAGCTAAAACAACTGAAAAACTAATTTTTTTTTAAATTTCGTTTTTTTGGGAATGTGACGTGCAGAAACTATCGTAGAACTGACTGACACCCTGTTAACGGTGGCTATTTAGACTGCGACCCAGACAAATGTCGCACAGAGAGTATTCTGGATCAAGCTGTAGATGTTATTGGTAGCAAATGACTTGGTTGTATTCTGTGACGTACAGAAAGTGTCGCCTGGACAGTATATACGGAGCAAAGCGAGTGTGCTGAACTGTGACACACAGAAAGGTTACACGCAGCTGAGTAAAATGGATTTGTATCACTGAGCTAAAACAACTGAAAAACTTATTTTTTTTTTATATTTTGTTTTTCATATTTTTTTTTAAATTTTGTTTTTTTTGGGAATGTGACGTGCAGGAACTATCGTAAAACTGACTGACACCCTGTTAACGCTGGCTATTTGGACTGCGACCCAGACAAATGTCGCACAGAGAGTTTTCTGGATCAAGCTGTAGATGATATTGGTAGCAAATGACTTGGTTGTATTCTGTGACGTACAGAAAGTGTCGCCTGGACAGTATATACGGAGCGAAGCGAGTGTGCTGAACTGTGACACACAGAAAGGTTACACGCAGCTGAGTAAAATGGATTTGTACCACTGAGCTAAAACAACTGAAAAACTAATTTTTTTTAAAATTTTGTTTTTTTGGGAATGTGACGTGCAGAAACTATCGTAGAACTGACTGACACCCTGTTAACGGTGGCTATTTAGACTGCGACCCAGACAAATGTCGCACAGAGAGTATTCTGGATCAAGCTGTAGATGTTATTGGTAGCAAATGACTTGGTTGTATTCTGTGACGTACAGAAAGTGTCGCCTGGACAGTATATATGGATCAGAGCGAGTGTGCTGAACTGTGACACACAGAAAGGTTACACGCAGCTGAGTAAAATGGATTTGTATCACTGAGCTAAAACAACTGAAACACTTATTTTTTTTTTACTGTATATTTTGTTTTTTATATATTTTTTTTAATTTTGTTTTTTTTTTGGGAATGTGACGTGCAGGAACTATCGTAGAACTGACTCACGCCCTGTTAACGGTGGCTATTTAGACTGCAACCCAGACAAATGTCGCACAGAGAGTTTTCTGGATTAAGCTGTAGATGATATTGGTAGCAAATGACTTGGTTGTATTCTGTGACGTACAGAAAGTGTCGCCTGGACAGTATATACGGAGCGAAGCGAGTGTGCTTAACTGTGACACACAGTAAGGTTACATGCAGCTGAGTAAAATGGATTTGTATCACTGAGCTAAAACAACTGAAAAACTAATTTTTTTTTTTAATTTTGTTTTTTTGGGAATGTGACGTGCAGAAACTATCGTAGAACTGACTGACACCCTGTTAACGGTGGCTATTTATACTGCGACCCAGACAAATGTCGCACAGAGAGTATTCTGGATCAAGCTGTAGATGTTATTGGTAGCAAATGACTTGGTTGTATTCTGTGACGTACAGAAAGTGTCGCCTGGACAGTATATACGGAGCAAAGCGAGTGTGCTGAACTGTGACACACAGAAAGGTTACACGCAGCTGAGTAAAATGGATTTGTATCACTGAGCTAAAACAACTGAAAAACTTATTTTTTTTTATATTTTGTTTTTTATATTTTTTTTTAAATTTTGTTTTTTTTGGGAACGTGACGTGCAGGAACTATCATAGAACTGACTGACACCCTGTTAATGGTGGCTATTTAGACTGTGACCCAGACAAATGTCGCACAGAGAGTATTCTGGATCAAGCTGTAGATGATATTGGTAGCAAATGACTTGGTTGTATTCTGTGACGTACAGAAAGTGTCACCTGGACAGTATATACGGATCGGAGCGAGTGTGCTGAACTGTGACACACAGAAAGGTTACACGCAGCTGAGTAAAATGGATTTGTATCACTGAGCTAAAACAACTGAAACACTTATTTTTTTTTTTACTGTATATTTTGTTTTTTATATATTTTTTTAATTTTGTTTTTTTTGGGAATGTGACGTGCAGGAACTATCGTAGAACTGACTGACACCCTGTTAACGGTGGCTATTTAGACTGCGACCCAGACAAATGTCGCACAGAGAGTTTTCTGGATCAAGCTGTAGATGATATTGGTAGCAAATGACTTGGTTGTATTCTGTGACGTACAGAAAGTGTCGCCTGGACAGTATATACGGAGCGAAGCGAGTGTGCTGAACTGTTACACACAGTAAGGTTACACGCAGCTGAGTAAAATGGATTTGTACCCCTGAGCTAAATCAACTGAAAAACTAATTTTTTTTTAAATTTTGTTTTTTTGGGAACGTAACGTGCAGAAACTATGGTAGAACTGACTGACACCCTGTTAACGGTGGCTATTTAGACTGCGACCCAGACAAATGTCGCACAGAGAGTTTTCTGGATCAAGCTGTATACGTTATTGGTAGCAAATGACTTGGTTGTATTCTGTGATGTACAGAAAGTGTCACCTGGACAGTATATATGGATTGGAGTGAGTGTGCTGAACTGTGACACACAGAATGGTTCCACACTGCTGTGTGCAATGGATTTGTATCACTGAGATAGAACAATAATAAAAAAAACAGGGTTAGATATGGCGATAGCTGCACTACTAGTGCCAGCCAGCCAGCCAGCCAAGCCAGGAGACAAAAAAAAATTTCTTCTAGCCCTTAGAAGGGCTGTTGGGTTCTTTGTGGGTGATTCCTGCCTAACAGAGAACTAAATTCAGGCCCTAACACTGTCTCTGAAAGGCAGCAGCTCTATCCCTAACGACATCCAGACGGCATCTGAGCCGAGCACCGCGGCCAGTCACTAGTATATTCCAGGGTCACCTGATCAGGCCAGCCAACCCCTGCTATCGACATGTAAGGGCCCCACGTGATGCTGGGTGTACCGCAGAGTCTCCTGGCTTGTGATTGGCTGTGTTTATAGGCGCCAAAAAAGCACGATGCGGAAGTTGCCATTTCCTCGAGTATGGCGAGATACTCGTCCGAGCAGCGAGCACTTACGAGTACCCTAATACTCGAACGAGCACCAAGCTCGGACGAGTATGCTCGCTCATCTCTATTTCTAATGCCTCCAGATGTAAGGTAGCTATAAGTCAATGTTCGACCTTTTAAACAGGCCTTGAAATATGACTTGGATAATATTAAGCCAGAATCTCATCTGCAGACAGCTGTTTCTGGGTGATTAGCCCTTGTCAGTGCAGAGCAGAGAGTACTGGCTTAACTGGATGAGAGTCCATAGACTGGTATTGAAGCTCTATACAAGTCTATGACAGACTAAAATTGTAACATTGTTTCTGTTTAAGCTGTGATTCTCCACTCCACTTTTCCCACTAGAAAGGTCTAATTCAGTTAGGAACTGTATATTAGCAGATCAGTCGGAACCCCTAGTTGTCTGCAGATAAGGACTAGTGTTTAGTAGGATAGACTCTACCAGTCTGTAGATAGTGACCAGTGTTCAGCAGAAGAGATTCATGAGTGACCAGAAGAAGATACTTAGATAGGGATACTGAGCCACAGATCCTGGGTCACCAGCCTTATGTCCAGGAAGTCAGACAACAGAGCCACAGATTCTGGGCCACCAGCACTTCGACCAGGGTACCAGCCTTCTGAAAGCGAGAGAAGGGCAGCCAACTCAGGCCTTTCCTTAGCGTGAAACCTTCTTCTGCCAGAGAGGAGACTAGAAAAGCCAGCTCAGTGCCTTGTCTGTATTGTTTTGCATTTGAGTTCCTCCTGTAAAGAAGCCTACTGGATTACTGCAGACCCTCACTCTCTGGACATATTTCCCATTGGGGTGCACCATGCCTTACCATCCCTTCCGGAGATCAGCAACACATGGTGTTACCTCGACAGTGTCTGCGGGATCCCAAACCTGGTCACTGTACCATATACTGTACTTACATATCACATCAATAAACGTGGCAACAATAATTTTCTTAAAGTAACATACCCCCCCAAAGCCTTTTTTTATTTTTAATTCAAGTGGCTGCTCTTTTGAATCCTTGTGGCTCTGTGGATATAATCATCTGGTATCCCTGTTGTAAGAATGTTTCATAAAATACGGTTCTTGACCTGGACCTAGAACGTGTAACAGTGGTTGTTGTCTGCCGATGTCCCCCTGTTTACCGTCACGGTCCGGGCCTCCATGTTTGGCGTTGAATCCAATTCCACGGTTTTCTTCCAGCCCTGGGTACAGCATGCTTTCAGCTTGTTCCCTGTAGCACTTCCGTAAGGGCCAGTACGTGTCACTTCCTGTGATTTATGGGTTTAGCACATGTGACCGTGCTGACCAATGCTAGCCCTCTTGTACCTATATAAGTGGTCCAGCCCCTTTCCAGGTGCCTGCAAAGGCTGCTGTTATCTCTTCTTGTGTTCCTGTGTACCTGACCCGTGCTTGTGTTTCTGGACTCCGCTACCTGTTCGATCCCTGCCTGCTTGCCTCGACTCTCCTGTTGCTGACCTGGATTGCCTGAACTGTACCTGTGTCGCCTGCCCTGACCTATTGCTTGTTTGACTTTGCCTCTGCTTCATCCTTCAGTCCGGTACTGTTGCTGCTGGTAACGACGTGGCCTGCTAACTACGTCTGTACTTCTGTTACTTTGCTCTGGTACTCCTGGTTTGCCTGGACCAGCTGCCTCGTGTTCTATTCCTCCTCAAGAGGTAGCGACCTGGTGTTCCTCTAGGGAAAGCCTATCCCCACCACCAGGGGTACTGTGAAGAACGAGGGGCTCACTTAGACAACGCCCTTAGAGGAGGTAGGACACGTGGCACAGTGGGTTTACGCCTGCTGGTTCGTGACAGTTTGACAGAGTTGAACATTTTAAAGGGGTTATCCCATGACTAATGTAAAAAATTAAAATCAGACATCATATAGTACATGACAGTCTCTTTCTAATAAAGCTAGAACCAGCCCTGTACCTCACATGGATCCAGAGATTTCCACATTCATTGCTCTGCTAGATTTATATCAAGCTGGTAGCTCAAGGGGAGTGTCTTTTCTGTTGCAGCTAAGGGGGAGTGTCTCAGCTCACCCTATCACAGCTCAGGAGGCATTTGAAGGATGAAACTGAGCATGTGCGGCCATCTCAGTGGGCAGGTCAATAACTCAGTAGCTATTCTAAATTTTAATTATGTGCAGTTACAAAAGTATTCAGGTCCAGGTGCTGGTTTGACAATTGTAGAATATGTTTCGTGGGACAACCCCTTTAATACTGAAAGGTCTTTTAAGAATGCTAGCATCATGAAAGATTGGGAATTGAACGCATACACTTCAGATAACTGTCTTTCAACTCCCTCATATACATGCAAGCTTAGGTCAGCCCAGTGTGCATGTGTTTTCAGTAGAAAGAGAGCACTGCCAGATTCAATAGGTTGCAGTGTATCTCTGAATAACAAGAGGGTTGGACAATTTGAAAACCAACCGCAATATCCTTCTCTTCCCCAGCATCACATTGTACAGTGCTAGATAAGTTACTGCATGGGCTATAAAGAGTTAAATGCATTATGTTCTCATTCAATGGAGTGATGCTTATGCACACAAGACAGTGGATCATTAGATTTTCATACATTAGATACACGGTGGTTTACAGTAACCTTTCGTCAAACTTTTCTCTTTCTTTTAAGCTGGTTTCCTTTACTTTTGAGATGTGACTTAATCAGGTAATGGCATTTAATAGAAAAACATATAAGAAGCTTTGAATTTCATCTCCTCTGTGCCGGAGCTGAGGAAGTAATAACATTGGTTTCTCACTAATAAACTAAAGGCATGAGTTGGCTGCTGTATGAAAGTTCCAGATTTCTTTCTTACACAGCTACTTTTTGTAGTATTTAAGCCCTTTCATTTTTCTCATGAGCCTGTTTTGGAATATCAATAACTCGACACAATACACACACATTCAAATCTCATTTCCTAATGGGATTATCCAGAGCCACAAAAGGGTTTGTCTACAGAGGGGGAGAGCAAAAAGGGATTACATTTCCAAAATCTTGTACCATTGCCTAAGTTCTGTCCATAAAGGTTTATAAAGCGCAACTTTATGGGAAAAAGAAAACAGTGCTCCGCATTGTGTATTATGTTCTGCAAGAGAAACGACTCTGTGTCTGCATTTGCCTATAGATGGTAGAGAAAATCACTCTCTTAATTTCACATGCCATGGACAAGAAGTGCCTCTCCTCCTCAGACTACCACACATTTAACCCCAGCTCAACCAGACGGACTTGAGGAGTTAATGAACTGGTGCAGTTTTTCCCCTACACTCTACTGCGAATGAAAATGTTCTCTCCCCCAGCTATAATGGGTTAACATTGAAGCAGAGAGGACATGACAGTCTGCGCCTTTCTTATTGTTCTCAGTTTGTTACAAGCTGCGAATGACGTTAAAATAGTTTTAGCTGACCAGTTCATAAGAAGGTTTGCCTTGTCTGCACTCAGTTGGAAAGTAGGTGGACATACTATAGAGCTCTCATTTATAAAATGTCAACAACCACTATGCTCAATACGCCATGAATGCTTTTAAAGAATAGTAATGTTAAATAGTCAGATATAAAATAGATCTGTCCAGAAGGGAAGCAAAATAACAGCCATAACAGCATTAAAATCCAATTGTATCTGGTTATATTATGAGAATGTACACATCTTTACATACACAGAAAATAGAACATTTGGGGGGTTTCCATAATTTTACACTAAAGATGGGCCATCAATGTTTGACCAGAGACCCCCATCAATTAACTAAAAACTCACTCAAGTGGTCATGTGGTACATTACTCAGTCCATTGAACTGGATAGGGCTGCCTCTTTGTCTGCCCATATCTAGAACCCCCGAGGACATTAAATTGATAATGCAACATAGAGCTTGAGAAGGAAAAACACAGGATGATTATCCGATCTATAAATCCACAGCATTGAACTTGCATGATTTACCTCTATGGAGATTTTAAAGGGGGAATTGGAGAAGGGTTCTGTATTTTTTGTCCCACTCGCTAACCTTCTTAAAGGGACACATCCATCAATATTTTTTTATCTCAATATTTTAACAAAAAATGAGTTGTTGGTTTTCTGGTTATCATTTTTCAAGTCACTCCATATATTCTACCTCTTTTCCTGGCTCTTAAGTTCTTCCTTGATTGGGCTTTTAGAATTGCAAACTGCCTCACTTGACTTTCTCAGTCAGACCATAACTGTGCCCAGAAAGGGAAGGGAATGAGTGACTCAGTTAGAGCTGCTAAGTACAATGCTCTTCCGTTGGCATCTTTATCTAGGCCTATCAAGTAAACAATGGAGCTGTCATATTGTTATCCCAGTTCAACACCTACTATTATCATGAGGATTTCCCTTTGCTAAACTTTCTTAGTCACACTGCTCACTCTGACCAGAGAGGGCTCAAATGGAACATCACCCATTACACTGGTAAGTGCAATGCTCTTCTCTTTATCTTAATCTATCAAGAGAACACTAGAGGTGTCATCCTGTTATCCCAGTTCTATACCTATTATTATCATTAAGATAAAATCCTTTCCTTACAGCAGCAGTAAACTGGGGAAAGGCCAGGAGAGCTCTTTCCTCATGAATATAGTGGACTCGTAACTATTAGTTTGCTGTATTCTGACTTTTCAGTCATTAACCAATGTTATTTTGTACCATTTTATGAAATACCTGTACCTGTAATATACTGTCGTTATAATATACTATTCTCTTATTTATTGTTTTATTTTTACAAATAATACACATAAAACATGTAGGGTCAGAATAAAGAGCAACATTAAAAACGTACCCACCCCAGCCCAGGGCGAGAGACTAACGTAAAATGAAATCATACAAATAATCTGGTCCATAGGTGAACAGCTTTAGAATGGGGACTCCTCTTGTTATTATTATTAGATTTAGCTTCAAATTCAAAAATGTGTTTTACCATTAAGTCATTCTAGAATATATAATTATTGTGACAAGAGAGTCATCTTAAAGGGATTTTCTTGGATTTTAATATTGATGACCTATTTCCCTGCTTGCCATCGACAGCGCAACGGTGAGCAGTTGTAACTATTCAAGTGTATAGGAACAAGCTGTCCCATAGAAGTGAATGGGACAGCTTAAAATTACAGTTGCTCCTCGCTGCGCTGTCAAGAGCAAGCAGGTAAACAAACATGAGAAGGCTGAGCTTGCATGAAATGCGGCCTTCCCTTCAACTAGCTGATTGGTGGGGGTGTTGGGTGTTGGACCCCTGCCGATCTGATATTGATGACCCATCCTGAGGATAGGTTATCAATATTAAAATCCCCCAAAAAACCTAGATCCTGGTTCTACCAAACAGACCATAATTGATCTTTAAAATTGAATGAACCTTTTGGAAGAATAATACATTTAGCCCAATTTATGGAGAGACCAGGTAAGCAATCAAACTTCTCCACTACCTTAAGTACCAATGGTAAATCTTCAGAGGAAGAGAGGTGCCAGGGGGTCATTTGTCTGGGGAACTGAGAAATCAGGCAAAACTGTACTCAGAGAAAGGCAGAAGTTAGAGCAGGTGGAGTATGAGCAATCTATAAACAGTCTGAGGGCAGGCAGCAAAGGGACAACACAGAGGTCAGGCACAGGTCAGGCAGCAGAGGGTCAGTATCCGCAAAACAGGCAGCATCAGTACATGGGCAGACAAATGAATACAGCACAACTTTGCAGGGAACTAGCAAGCTAGACAATATATTGCTCAGGCACCTTTCCAAAGGATCCAAAGGTGACCAGCCATTAGCTGGTGAGAATTGCAGTGCTTGTGTGTGTGTCCTATGGGGCAGTGGGGGAGGCCTACCTGCCCAGTAGCAGGCTGTGTCATGCTACGAGAAGGCACTGATGTCTCCAGTGACTCGAGACACTGCAAGGCAGCAGAGGAAGACCGATGGGTCCAGGCTGCCAGAACTGGAGAAGGATGAGTGAAGCAGCGCCTGTGCCCGTCTGGGAGTATATACATTTATTTGGAAACCAAGCAAGGGTTGAAGCTTGCTAGTGATGCCAGAGACACTTCCCCGGTCTCTTGGCAGCCTCTGGGGATTGCTTCTGTTTCATCAGGTGAACTAATGTGTTGATGTCATCTAGCCCCTTGAGTGGGACTTCCTGGAGAGAGTAAGCACACTGGAGATTTAAATAGCATGGGACAGGTGTACTTTACTGCCATATTCAGTATATCCACTGTGCCTTAAAATGCACTGGAGTGGGTTTTACATTGCTGAAGGTCACGCAGCATAGCCTTCCAGTGTTATCCATGCTCCCTGAATGTACATGCTGAAACTTGGCATATTGGGATAGTGGGTCAGTATAGGCCTGCATAGATTAGGTTCAAGTTCCAGACAGTGTTGCCCTTGTCAGGGTGGTTACGTTATGGCTAGGCATTTTAGGGCAAACATAGTCCCTCTGACAGGGTAAAGAGACCATACTGTACCTTTTTATTGTGCCCCACCTGCAAAACCTCAGATGCAAAAACCTCTGACACTCTTATCACAACCAAATGAGGAAGTAGGACCAGTTGCTGCCACATACCCTTTTCATGCTGTTTTTGCTTTAATATCCCTCTGATTTATGTATAGTGGGATTAATATTTTGGAGGATAATTTTTTTCCTGTTTGGCTGTCAAGTTTTTACCTTTTTGTTCTTTAAAAGTTAAGTTTTACGTTTATTCACCCGAGGAACTATTGAGGATATTGGTGTATGTGCCACTAAAGAGATAACAGCAAAGATCTTTAAATGGGTGTGTATATGAGTTTTCACAGACCAAACAGTTCTCTTCAGTAGGATTTGGCAGTCAAATTGGCACTTGGGATAATTAGAGTTTGACAAGCCGCTGCCACTTCCTGCACATTACTGGCAATATCACAAGGCAATTTTTTTCTTTACACGTCAGTGATCCAATGCCTCAAGTTTTAATTTTTTGTTGATTCCACAATTTAGAAATGCTGATTTGATCTCGACCAGATCCATGCTGTGCTTTGTGCATTTCACTGTGCTATGTAAATATTTATCAGTAACCTCAATATACACCAGTAAAATATAAATATTGTATTCGTATACCCGTGAAGACCTGGGTTGGAGTGACAAAATAATCTCCATTCAAAGGCTTACAGCATTAACGTATTTATTTAGAGGAGCTGATTAATAAGCAAATTGTAAGCAACTTATTGTGTTCAGTGTCTTGAGCCAGCTTCGAAGGCTTTTGGCACTCAGAGTGAGGGTTTACTTGGACGAGTGCATGCCCCGTGCCGGAATGGATCTGGCTAGGTTTAGAATAGCTTAATCTCATTAAATGTGTGCAAGCAGCTTGGATGAAGGCTGTTGCTGAAGTGAACTTCAGGACAAGTTCAGAGGTGTCAAGTCTAAAATTTGCTGATGGAATATAACTGCCAAGTAAGACATTGGTTTATCTGGAATAACATAAAAGATACTTATATAAAGTAGCACAAAGCAAATTCTTATTAACATTACTGTCTAATTCTTATAAATTGCATTATTATATTGTTGAGCATGCCAATAAGTTAAAGAGTGAAAAATTTTGTTTTGTTTGATTTTTTATTTTTTTTTGTTCGGAAATTAGGTTGTAAAATTCTAATATAGAAATAAATACCCAATTATAAAATGTGCTCAAATGCACTGCACACACAGAAATAGAATGGGCGACCAGATTATTAAATGGGATGGAAAGTCCCTCTTATAATGAAAGGCTAAAAAATCGTGCTTGCTCAGCTTGGAAAAAAGACGCTTGGAAGTAATCTTATTTACATGTATAAATACATGTAAAGAACTGGCACATGATTTATTCATTCCAAGGACTTTACAAAGGACCAGAGGACATTCATTAGGTATGAAAGAAAGGGGATTCAGACATCGATATAGCAAAGGAATCTTTACAGTTAGGGCCCGTTCACTCAACCATGTGAATGGGTCCGCACCTATTCCGCAATTTTTCAGAATAGATGCGGCCCCGTTCACTTCAATGATTGCAGGCAGCCGTGGCTCCATGCCGCAGCTCTGCAAAAAAAATTGTCCTACTCTTGTCTGCAATAGCGGACAAGAATAGGCATTTAGAACGGGGTGCCAGGCCATGTGTTCTGCAAATTGCGGAACACACACCGGTCGGCATCCGTGGTATTGCGGATCCCCATTTTTGCGGATCCGCAATACCACGCCCATCTGTACGGCCCCTTAGCGTAGTCAAACTATGGAATGCCCTACCTCAAGAGGTAGTAATAGCTGATACTAAGTCAGCATTTAAAAAAGTTATATGTTTATCTAATACCTGTATGCATTTGGTGCCTAAGTGACTAAGCTTTTTATTTCTTTTTTTTCATTGTCACATTCCAATAGCTATAGCTTTTTTTTTATTTTTTTCATCTTTGTAGCCATATGAGGGCTTGTTTTTTGGGAAACAAGTTGTAACTTTTAAAATGGCTCCATTTTCAGGTACATGTAGCTTACTGGTTAACTTTTATTAACTCTTTCAGGGAGATGAAAAAAAAACTGCAAAACCTCCATACGTTGTGCATTTTACAGTGATCATTTATCAGCATAAATTACATGATAACTTTGTTTTCTGGATCAGTACGATAATAGCGATGCCAAAAACATATAATAATATATCATTTAAAAAAAGGAAATGTTTTTGCATTCAGCTATGCTCCAACTCTCCGTTGCACAGAAGACCTGTACAGAGCTTATTCTAGTCTGCTGTAAAAAGGCAGTGGCCTAGAAGACCAATTAATGACCCCTGCAAAAAGGTGGTCATTAAGGGGTTTATCTAACAATTAACTTAATGCATAATGCTGTACATGTACGGCATTGTGTGCCTGCAATTGTATGGAGCAGGCTGCTGCAGTGAGCTCACTCCATACATGGAAAGTGGAGGCTGTATAATACAGCAGACACCTAGCCGCAATGACATAGAACGGCAATCACATCTAACCCGTCATTTAACCCCCTCAGATGCCAAGATCAATGCCAATCGCGGCATCTGTGAGGTAAGACAGAGAGATGTGGCTCCCTCTGGCTTCTGATCAGAGCCCTTGAAGTGAAATTGCAGGGGTCTGATCGGTTACCATGGCAATCTGTACGCTTCTGAAGCTTATCAGGACTGCCATGGTAAGCTCCCTGCTGCACTGTGCATGAGACACAGCTCAGGAGGAACAGTGTCACAATCCTATTCACCCTTATAGATCTCTTTTAAGGTGAATAGGACAAGGGATCAAAAGATCCTAGGTTCTAGTCCCCTAGAAGGGAGTTAATAGTTATTTAAAAAAAAAATCAAAAAACTAAAATATTAAAAGTTAAAATCACCCCCGTTCCCAATTTTACATATAAAATTATATAAACAATAAAAAAATAAATATATTATGTATCACCACATCCAAAAATGTTTGAACTATATATATTAAAATATAAAAAAAATGTAATGTGTGGTGAACTGTGTAATAGAAAAACAAACAAACATGCGATTTGCCATTTTTTAGTCATCTTGTCTCCCCCCAAAAACTGGATAACAGTGATCAAAAAGTTATACATACCACAAAAATGGTACCAATAAAAGCTACAGTTTGTTCTACAAAAAGCAAGCCCTAATACAGCTCAGTAGACCGAAATATAAACAAGTTATGGTTGTCAGAAAATGACGAGCGTTTAGATTTTTTTTCAAAGGTGTTTATTTTATTTTTTTTAATTAAAATAAAAACTATACAAATTTTGGATCACTGTAATCGTATTGAGCTGCAGAATAAAGATGCCATGTCATTTTTAGCGCTCAGTGAATGTCAAAACCCGAAAAAAAAACCTTGGTGAAAGTTTTTTTCTATTTTACCCCCAAAATATTTTTTTTTCCCATTTTCCAATACAAGACATGGTAAGTTAAATGTCAGCATTAAAAATGCATCTTGTCCTGCAAAAAAAAAGCCCTCATATGTGAACGGAAAAATAAAAAAGTTATGGCTATTGTAATGTGGGGAGGAAAAAAATAAAAAATGCAAAAATTAATATAGACCTGGTCTTTAAAGGGTTAATGTTGGATAATTGACCTGAGAAAGGTTGACTTTGATGGGCTTATGCATTTTTTTCAACCTATGTTACTATTTTATTGTTAAAGGGGTTGTCCCTTGTGGACATTAATGGATATGCACAAGTGTAGATTCCACGTCAAGGCCCCATTTTAAGCTGCTGGGAATGGAGAGGTGGCCATGCATGCGCAGCTCTCTACATTCACTTCTATGGAACTTCTGAAAATAGCTAAGTAAATGCACTTGGCTATTTTTTTAAAGTCCTTTAGAACTGAAGCCACCTCTTCATTCCCAGGGCACTTCTCCAAAGCATTTGACACTGTACCACATGAAAGGTTAGTATATAAAATGAGAATGCTTGGCCTGGGAGAAAATGTCTGTATGTGGGTAAGTAACTGGCTCAGTGATAGAAAACAGAGGGTGGTTATTAATGGTACATACTCAGATTGGGTCACTGTAACTAGTGGGGTACCACAGGGGTCAGTATTGGGCCCTATTCTCTTCAATATATTTATTAATGATCTGGTAGAAGGCTTGCACAGTAAAATATCAATTTTTGCAGATGACACTAAACTGTGTAAAGTAATTAACACAGAAGAGGACAGTACCCTTCTACAGATGGATCTGGATAGACTGGAGGCTTGGGCAGAGAAGTGGCAGATGAGGTTTAACACTGACAAATGTAAAGTTATGCATATGGGAAGGAATAATGCAAGTCACCAGTACATACTAAATGGTAAAATATTGGGTAACTCTGACATGGAAAAGGACCTAGGAATTTTAGTGAACAGCAAACTAAGCTGCAGAAACCAGTGTCAGACAGCTGCTGCCAAGGCCAATAAGATAATGGGTTGCATCAAAAGAGGCATAGATACCCCTGATGAGAACATAGTCCTGCCACTTTACAAATCACTAGTCAGACCACACATGGAGTACTGTGTACAGTTCTGGGCTCCTGTGAACAAGGCAGACATAGCAGAGCTGGAGAGGGTTCAGAGGAGGCCAACTAAAGTAATAAGTGGAATGGGTGCACTACAGTACCCAGAAAGATTATCAAAATTAGGCTTATTCACTTTAGAAAAAAGACGACTGAGGGGAGATCTAATAACTATGTATAAATATATCAGAGGTCAGTACAGAGATCTCTCCCATCATCTATTTATCCCCAGGACTGTGACGAGGGGACATCCTCTGCGTCAGGAGGAAAGAAGGTTTGTACACAAACATAGAAGAGGATTCTTTACGGTAAAAGCAGTGAGACTATGGAACTCTCTGCCTGAAGAGGTGGTGATGGTAAGTTCACTAAAAGAGTTCAAGAGAGGCCTGGATGTATTTTTGGAGGGTAATAATATTACAGGTTATAGTTACTAGAGAGGGGTCGTTGATCCATGGAGTAATTCTGATTGCCTGATTGGAGTCGGGAAGGATTTTTTTTCCCCTAAAGTGGGGAGAATTGGCTTCTACCTCACAGGGTTTTTTTTGCCTTCCTCTGGATCAACTTATAGGGAAACAGGCCGAACTGGATGGACAGATGTCTTTTTTTGGCCTTGTAAACTATGTTACTATGTTACTATGTATGTTACTTGTGAATAAGTCATAGATGTCCCGATGGGACAACCTCCTATAAAATTTTACAGTACTGATGAGTGTACAAAAACAGCATATGAATGCACTTTTTTCTGATTTTAATTTATATTTATATTGTGTGAAGCATATGCAGATGAATATGCATTCTATGTGTATTTTACTAAACAAAGTACAACTTGTCATGATAAAAACAATGCATAATGTAGAAAAAACAAAGCAGCTAACGTGTGGGCAGAATTATGGACCCATATTAGATGAAACTCAACTGAACATGCCATTTCAGGATGATCATTTGACAATGTATATGGGACATCTGACTTCCCCCATGTTCTGACTTCATCTGGATTCAACATCGGAGATAAGCCACTCTCAGAGGTGTCTGGCAGAGGCCTATTCCCTTCTTCCCATTAAACATGTACATTCTATTGAGCATACATCTTTACAGCGAAAATGTGCCCATGGCCAAATCACAGGTTTAAAGGGAAACTTCACCTGTGATTTCTAGAACTGAGGGGTCATAGTGCTTTTCTAAGTGCTCTGAGTCCATATAGCTCAGAGATATTTGGATCTTTGAATCAGTCATTGGAAAAAGTAATGAATGGGGAGTTTCACAGGGCCCAGACTCTCACTCTTCAGACAGGTCTCACTGACATGTGATGTGTTAAGGAGAGCATTCCTTTTAGTAACCATTGCCTCATAAAGGTGATCTAGGTTCTAGATAACATTATGCCAAACAAATTAGGTTAATCTACTGTCACACAATGGCAGATGTTGGTGGAAAGAATGATAGGGTTGTTGGATTTCAACATTCCTGATCCTTTAGTTGACAAGAGATACCCACTGCTAGGGGTGTCTAGCAGCAGTTTAGTCCCCTTTTCTCCATTAAAAAACACATATATGGTGGTGCTTGAAAGTTTGTGAAACATAGTAACATAGTCTGTACAGCTTAAAAAAGACATCTGTCCATCCAGTTTGGCCTCTTATCCTGCAAGTTTATCCAGAGGAAGGCAATAAAAAAACCTGTGAGGAAGAAGCCAATTTTCCTCATTCTAGGGAAAAAAAATTCCTTCCCGACTCCAATCAGGCCATCAGAATAACTCCCTGGATCCAAGACCCATCTCTAGTTACTATAACCTGTACTCCAGAAATACATCCAGGCCCCTTTTGAACACTTTTAGTGAACTTACCATCACCACCTCCTCAGACAGAGAGTTCCATAGTCTTACTGCTCTTACCATAAAGAATCCTCTTCTATGTTTGTGTAGACACCTTTTTTCCTCTAGATGCAGAGGATGTCCCCTCATCACAGTCACAGTCCCGGTGGATATATAGATGATGGGAGAGGTCTCTGTACTGACCTCTGATATATTTATACATAGTTATTAAATTTCCCCTCAGTCGTCTTTTTTCTAAACTGAATAACCCTAATATAGATAATCTTCTTGGGTACTGTAGTCCACCACAGAGGCGTAACTACTACCAAAGTGGCAGACCATGTGACTGCTATGGGGCCCAGGGCAATAGGGGGCCCAGTTGGCTCATCTCCTCTTCTACTGGGGGTGAAAACTTGGTCAGGACTCTACCCTCTAAAGGAACAAGTCCTTTTCCATGTCAGTGTTACCCAGTGTTTTATCATTTAGTATGTACTGGTGACTTACATTATTCCTTCCTATGTGCATAACCTTACATTTGTCACTGTTAAACCTCATCTGCCACTTCTCTGCCCAAGCCTCGAGTCTATCCAGATCCATCTGTAGCAGTGTACTGTCCTCTTCTGTGTTAATTACTTTACACAGTTTAGTGTCATCTGCAAAAATTGATATTTTACTGTGCAAGCCTTCTACAAGATCATTAATAAATATATTGAAGAGAATAGGGCCTAATACTGACCCCTGTGGTACCCACTAGTGACAGTGATCCAATCTGAGTGTGTACCATTAATAACCACCCTCTGTTTTCCATCACTGAGCCAGTTACTTACCCATATACATATATTTTTTTCCAGTCCAAGCATTCTCATTTTATATACTAACCTTTTATGTGGTACAGCATCAAGTATTTTAGAGAAGTCAACATATATAACAGTTATTGATTTGCTGTGGTCAAGTCTAGAACTTACCTCCTGATTAAATTAGTTTGACATGACCGATCTCTCATGAACCAATGCGGATACGAACATTCAGAATTTTCTATAGTTCTGCATAAATTTGACCTAAAAGTAGATTAAGGTATCCAAATCAAACAAATTAGTCAAAAATATTAGACTTGGTAAATTATTTATAAAAGATCTGATTTGCTAATATGTTTGGCCCATTTGTTTGATTTTGTTATCTTTAAATAACTTGGGGACTGAAATCTGATGAATTTTCAGGTGAAACTTATGTAGGAATATAGAAAATTCTGAAGGGTTCACAAACTTTCAAGTACTATTGTGTGCTTGCCCACTGGATTTTTCAAGTCTACAAGCAGTTTTAAGGTGAGGCTTCATTTTCATCGAACATTCAGTTGTTACTACATTATCTGCAATGCCTTAATCAACTCTTATTAGCATAAAAAGCCTCATTTACAGGTAGGAGAAAGTCAAGTAAAGGGCCTTTTACAGGAACGCTTGTTATCGATTATCTGTCAATGTAAAGGTGTAGCCGATTACCCAATGAACAAGTGAAACACTTGTTCATCGGGTAATTGGATCTTTGTATAGACACCTATGGGCACCGTTTTCCAGGAGCAGATTATTCTGTGTAAATAGCAAAGTGCGGCCAGCAAAGAACGAGTCTGTATGGGGACAAGCAATGTCATTAGTAATCGTTCCTCCCCATACTGTGGAGAAGATCGCTGCATGTAAATGACAGGCAGGCGCTTGCCAGGAAGGAATGCTTCCTTCCCAACAATCGCTTGCAAATATGGTCAGTGTAAAAGGACCTTAAGACAGGAATGTTAACCCCCTCCCCCCACAGCTGCCTACCATGAGCTCTCAGTGGTACATACACCATTCAGGGCACTTGTATTCTATAAAAGGAATGATCGTGTAGCAATGCATTGGTGAGCATCAAAACAGATCTTCTAGCAGAAAATTAAAAGTTAGAGTCACTGTACAGGTTTGGACCAAGCCATGAGACATAACCAACTTCAACCACATAATAACTAAAGCCAGATTAGAGAACCAGAGGCAAAGTAGAAGCAGGGAAACAAATGGAGTAGTAGACGTCACAGCAGGTTTTGACAGGGTAAGAATATTAATGCCAGGTTTAAAGGGTTGTGTATCTTAAACAATCCCTTTTTCATGGAAGGTTCTCTCAAGTGGAGCTAATTACAGGGTTTCCTACTGCTCAGACCCCATTATTAGCTAAACAATAGGGGGAGACCTGACACCAAATATTCTATTCCTCTGGAATACCACCACAGGAATAAGACAGCATTATTCAGAGACCATTGAAATGAATGGGTTTTGCTTGCAAGCAAATTGATGAGGTTCCTGAACCAGAGACCACACTGTTGACCAAGAACTTAATTGGCTGTTTGAAAGTGGATTTTCTATAGCTTGATGATATTATGGCTAATGAAGTTGGGGCTAGTTTCACATCTCCGTTTACCTGGTCCGGCAGAGGAACAGACTGTCAGGGTTCACCGTATCCAGCATATCCGGATACTGCCCCTTTAACAATAATGGGATCAAGCTGGTTTCTGACATGAGCGCCGGCCAAAACCTGCCATTCATGCCAGAAACCAGTAGGACCTCCACCAGATCCTTTTATAATCAATGGGGTCCGGCAGTTAACAGCTATGCTGGAAACAGTGAACTCTGGCAAGCTGTTCCTCTGCCAAAACAGCCCACTGGATCAGGTAAACAGAGATGTGAAATTAAACAAATAGAAATAATACTATATTGATACTATCCAAATACTATATGCAGAAATTATATGAAAAAGTAATGATACTTAAATTAGCACTATCAAGTAATCTTTGTTCTGTTATTGTTGAATATTTTAGATGTTAGCTGCAAATTACTCTTAAAATACCACAAAGTGTGGGTGATAAGCTTTAAAGGGCTACATCTGCCAGTTTTTCTGATTAAGAGCTTCACCTAGAGGTGATGTTGATGGACACTTTTAATTCTGCCTCTGTTAATTATTTTTTCACGTGTTATCAGTACACTGAGATATTCTTTCTAAGAAATTACATGCACCCAGTTCCTTCAATTGCAAGCTTACTTAACTCCTTAAGCAGATCTTATTTTCAATTAGGAGCGGTACAAAACATGGCAGTAAACTAATAATACAAGTGTCTTAATGTGGCCGGGGAAGTAGGAGGCTTGCTAGGCATCCTTTGTAACTCCGTTGCAATACCATATGTCTCTGTTGACATTAAAGTGCTTAGTTCCAAATGAGTTGGCTTCATTCAGGCATCTTAATTCAAGAGTGGATGATTGGATCTTAAGCTAAAAACCTATTAAACAGTAAGCACTTGTATCTTGGAGGTATTAAAGGGACATCATAGTGTGATGCAAATAAATCCTCCATCTAGTACTGGTTGGATAAAGCTTACTTGATCTCCAGATATCATTAAGAACAAGCTTATAACATAGACTTTAAACCCAGGGGTCATTTTATGCGTTTTAGTGATTTTCAGCACAAAGCTTGGGTAATTTGACTGTTTGAGGAATAATTTGTTGTTAGCGGCATTGAGATAAGGTAGATACAGAGATTATGGTCTTATTGTAAATTTATCATTTCACACACTGTAGAAATAGACTTGATATAATGTAACATATAGCACAATTCAGTGTCTTCTGTAACAATGGACTTATTGTATTACAGGGACTAAATTTGGATTTCTCTAACTGTATTAATATAAACAACATTGTAAGAATAGGTCTCTCCATATTTAGAGAAAGCAGAAAAATCCTAACAAAGAGGAGCTTACAAGATCGGAGATAAAAGTGTGAGAATATTGATTTATTATTGATTAGTAACTAAGACGGGCAGATTGTCAGGCGATTTTACACAATATGCTTTGCTGGTTTAATTCACTGGCTGGGTTTAGGTTGCTAATGTACCATACTACATATATGGCCTAATAGAGACAACTGTAATGTAGAGCAGTAAGCCGTGGAAGTCATCAGCCATCTATGGTGCAAATAGTTTCCTGCAAATCACAAACTAAAGAAACAAATTAAACAAGTTAAAATGAAAGCCAATGTAGATGATCAGGAAGCACTTGTTAATTACGGTACTTTCGTTCCTGGGAATAAAATAAAACATCTGATTCTCATTGTGAACTATGACAACATCATCATTTCAATAAAGCTATACAGTCATGGCCAAAAGTTTTGAGAATGATACAAATATTAATTTTTACAAAGTCTACTGCTTCAGTTTTTATAATGGCAATTTGCATATACTCCAGAATGTTATAAAGAGTGATCAGCTTAACAGCAATTACTTGCAAAGTCAATATTTGCCTAGAAAATGAACTTTATCCCCCAAAACACATTTCAACATCATTGCAGCCCTGCCTTAAAAGGACCAGCTAACATCGTTTCAGTGATTGCTCCATTAACACAGGTGTGGGTGTTGATAAGGACAGGGCTGGAGATCAATCTGTCATGATTAAGTAAGAATTACACCACTGGACACTTTAAAAGGAGGCTGGTGCTTGGCATCATTGTTTCTCTTCTGTTAACCATGGTTATCTCTAAAGAAACACGTGCAGTCATCATTGCACTGCACAAAAATGGCCTAACAGGGAAGAGTATTGCAGCTAGAAAGATTGCACCTCAGTCAACAATCTATCGCATCATCAAGAACTTCAAGGAGAGAGGTTCCATTGTTGCCAAAAAGGCTCCAGGGCGCCCAAGAAAGACCAGCAAGCGCCAGGACCGTCTCTTAAAAGTGTTTCAGTTGCGGGATCGGGCTACCAGCAGTGCAGAGCTTGCTCAGGAATGGCAGCAGGCAGGTGTGAGTGCATCTGCACGGATTGTGAGGCGGAGACTCTTGGAGCAAGGCCTGGTCTCAAGGAGGGCAGCAAAGAAGCCACTTCTCTCCAGAAAAAACATAAAAACATCAGGGACAGACTGATATTCTGCAAAAGGTACAGGGAGTGGACTGCTGAGGACTGGGGTAAAGTCATTTTCTCTGATGAATCCCCTTTTCGATTGTTTGGGACATCTGGAAAACAGCTTATTCGGAGAAGACGAGGTGAGCGCTACCACCAGTCTTGTCTCATGCCAACTGTAAAGCATCCTGAAACCATTCATGTGTGGGGTTGCTTCTCAGCCAAGGGAATCGGCTCTCTCACAGTCTTGCCTAAAAACACAGCCATGAATAAAGAATGGTACCAGAATGTCCTCCGAGAGCAACTTCTCCCAACCGTCCAAGAGCAGTTTGGCGATCAACAATGCCTTTTCCAGCATGATGGAGCACCTTGCCATAAAACAAAGGTGAAACTAAATGGCTCAGGGAACAAAACATAGAGATTTGGGGTCCATGACCTGGAAACTCCCCAGATCTTAATCCCATTGAGAACTTGTGGTCAATCATCAAGAGACGGGTGGACAAACAAAAACCTACAAATTCTGACAAAATGCAAGCATTGATTGTGCAAGAATGGACTGCTATCAGTCAGGATTTGGTCCAGAAGTTGATTGAGAGCATGCCAGGGAGAACTGCAGAGGTCCTGAAGAAGAAGGGTCAACACTGCAAATATTGACTTGCTGCATTAACTCATTCTAACTGTCAATATAAGCTTTTGTTACTCATAATATGATTGCAATTATATTTCTGTATGTGATAAAAACATCTGACAAACACACATAAAAACCAGAGGGCAGCAGATCATGTGAAAATATAATATTTGTGTCATTCTCAAAACTTTTGGCCATGACTGTAGAGCTATAGCCAGATGCACAAATATTTAAAATGAACCTGTCACCAGAAAATTCATTGTTAAAGGGTATCTGTCGCAGATTTGTAGCTATGAAACTGGCTGACCTGTTACATGTACGCTTGGCAGCTGAAGGCATCTGTGTTGGTTCTATGTTCATATGTGGCCTCATTGCTGAGAAAAATGATGTTTTAATGTACGCAAATGAGCCTCTAGGAGCAACAGGGACGTTGCTGTTACTTTGAGAGGCTCAGCTCTTTCTGCAACTGCCCTCAGCATAATTTCAATCAGAAAAAAAGAGATTGATATGATGCATAGTCATCTTGCCTGGCCATGGAGATGAATAAATTTAAATATAGGACAGAAGAGTTTTCATTTCTTGAAATCCTTGTTTAACCCCTTCAACCCCGGGCCTGTTTTCACCTTCCTGCCCAGGCCATTTTTTGCTAATCTGAAATGTGTCACTTTATGTGGTAGTAACTTTGGAACGCTTTTACTTATCCAGGCCATTCTGAGATAGTTTTCTTGTCACATATTGTGCTTCATGAAATACCCCATATGTGGTGGTAAATATCTCTATGGGTTTGTGGCAGTGGTCAGAAGGAAAGGAGCGCCATACGGATTTTGGAGGCAGATTTTGCTAGAATGGTTTTTAGGCACCATTTTGTAATTGAGAGACCCTGACATACCCCTAGAGTGGAAACCCTCAAAAAGTGACCCCGTTTTGGAAACTACACCCTTCAAAGAATATACTGACTACTGGTACTGACCACTTTGACTCCCTAAGCGTTTAACGGAATTTGGAAACACTTGGCTGTGAAAATGAAAAGTTTCATTTCTTCCAATAAAATGTTGCTTTAGCCCCAAATTTTTCATTTTCACAAGGGGTAACAGGAGAAAAGCACCCCATAATTTGTTACCCATTTTCTCCTGAATACGGCAACACCCCATATGTGGTCGTAAACTGCTGTGGGGGCAGATGGCAGGACTCAAAACAGAAGGAGCGCCATATGGATTTTGCAGCACAGATTTTGATGGATTGGTTTGCGGGAGCCATTGATTTTTATTTTTTTGAGTTATTGTCTTATGTGGGGGCAGATTTTTTGTGGGATGAGGTGACGTTTTCATTGGTACCATTTTGGGGTACATAAGATTTTTTGATCGCTTGGTATTACACTTTTTGTGAGTCAATGTGAAAAAAATAGCTGTTTTGGCATAATTTTTTTTTTTTATTTTTTACAGCATTCACCCGAAGGGGGAAAATCATGTGATATTTTTATAGAACAGGTTGTTACAGACGCGGCGATACCCAATATGTCTAACATTTTTATTTTTGTTAAATCTTACACAGTAAATTAATTTTTGAACAGTATTAAATCTTGTTTTTGTGCTGCTATTTTTTAACTGTTCTATTTTTTTTATTTTTCTGGCGATAGTCTTATGTAGGGTCTCATTTTTTTGCGGGACGAGATGACGGTTTGATTGGTACTATTTTGGGGTAAATACACCTTTTTGATCGCCTGCTATTACACTTTTTGTAAGGCAAGGTGACAAAAAATGGCTGTTTTGGCATAGTTTTTAAAAAATATTTTTTACAGAGTTCACCTGAGGGGATATATAATGTGATATTTTTATAGAGCAGGTTGTTACGGACGCGGCGATACCCAATATGTCTACCATTTTTATTTTTGTTAAGTTTTACACATTAGATGCATTTTTGAACAGAATTAAATCTTGTTTTTGTGCTGCCATTTTCAGAGAGCCATATTTTTTTATTTTTCGGGCGATTGTCTTAGGTAGGGGATCAATTTATGAGGGATGAGATGACTGTTTGATTGATACCATTTTGGGGCAAATAGGCCCTTTTGATCGCGTGGTATTACACTTTTTGTGAAAGTAGGTGACCAATAAATGGCTGTTTTGTCATAGATTTTTTTTAAATTTTTTTTACAGCGTTCACCTGAGGGGGAATATAATGGGATATTTTTATAGAGCAGGTTGTTACGGACGCGGCGATATCCAATATGTCTACCATTTTTATTTTTGGTAAGTTTTACACATTAGATGCATTTTTGAACAGAATTAAATCTTGTTTTAGTGCTGCCATTTTCAGAGAGCCATATTTTTTTAATTTTTCGGGCGATTGTCTTAGGTAGGGTCTAATTTTTTGCGGGACGAGATGACAGTTTGATCGGTACCATTTTTGTGTACATACGCTTTTTTGATTGCGTGGTATTACACTTTTTGTGATGCAAGAGGGAAAAAAATGTCTGTTTTGGCCTAGTTTTTAATTTTTTCTTTTATAGAATTCACCTGGGGGGCCATCTCATGTAATGTTTTTATAGAGCAGGTTGTTACGGACGCGGCAATACCCAATATGTCTAACATTGTTATTTTTGGTAAGTTTTACACATTAGATGCATTTTTTAACAAAATAAAATCTTTTTTTGTGTTGCCATATTCTGAGAGCCATATTTGTTTTATTTTTCGGGCAATTGTCTTAGGTAGGGTATCATTTTTTGCGGGACAAGATGACAATTTGAGTGGTACCATTTTGGGGTAAATACACTTTTTGCGGGGGAAGGTGACCAAAAAATGGTTGTTTTGGGACAGTTTTTTTTTGTTTGTTTTTTACTGCGTTCACCTGTCGGGGTGGATCATGTGATATTTTTATAGAACCGGTCAATATACGGACGCGGCGATACCTAATATGTATACTTTTCTTTTTTTTCCCCTTTTTTTTTACAAATTTTTTTTTTACTTTTTTTGGGGGGGAAATGGCGTTTTTTTCACTTTTTTTCACTTTTGGGGGTCTGATGCCCTTTACAATGCATTACAATACTTCTGTATTGTAATGCATTGGCTGGAAGTGTATTACACAAAGCAATACACTTCCAGCTTACTGCCTGTGAGATCCAGGGGGCTGTATCTCACAGACTTCTGTAGATGGCAGCCGGATGCCTAAGGAAGGCATCTGGCTGCCATCTAAGCGATCGGGTCCCCGTCACAGCAGCGGGGGGACCCGATGGACACCCCACACGCCATCCTGACATGCCGCACACCTCATGTGCCGCGGTAAGATGCCGACACATTCAGCAGGGGTCCGGCAAATGGGCACCTGGTCGGGAGGGGGTTAACATAAAGGAAAACATGAAAATTACATGCAGAGCATACCTTCAGGCTTCAGAACCATGATGTCAAAGTTTAGCCCTTCACTTAGCCACTAAGAACACAATGTGCACGATGTATGTGATAAACATAAAGGGGGAGATTTATGAAAAACACTAGTTTTGATAACTCTATCCCCACAGTAAGGAATATAGTTACCGTAATAAACTTAATAAAGTACCATATCTGTATTTGTAGAAAACAATTTATTTAGAGCCAGCGAGAAAAGGGCCAGGTAGCATTATTAAAGCATTGTGTAATGGCAAAATATTGTTTGCCTCCACTTCTCTCCCCAGGCAACTAGTGGTACAATGACTGAATCAAGATGGATGAAGGAACTGGTACATAAAATTGTGTTGGGCCCCCTAGTGTAGTGTCATATCATGTATGTTTTTATTTATGTATGGTAGACATAAATAAAAGGAACTAAAGACTATCTAATGTGTATGAAGGCCACAGATTACATCCCATAATGTCAGTTGTTGGATTTTATATTGCACTAGCAGGATGACCCACTATTTCATTTAATGTTTGTGTGTTGTTAAAAGATATCGACAGTATCCCCCATAACAGTGACCTCTACAGCACCCCACCCCCTTAACACTAACCCCCCACAGTGCCCCCGTGTCACCTGATTCCAAATATATATGTCTTTTATTTGCTGGTGCCCCGTTTTTATATAAAATGAACTTTTATTTTATGCTAATAAGCCTCTAGGAGCAGGGGAGGCGTTACCCCTGCTCCTAGAGGCTCCGTTTGCCCACCTTCAACACCCCCCCTGCTCCTAGAGGCTTATTAGCATAAAATAAAATTTCATTTTATATAAAAATGGGGGCACCAGTAAATAAAAGAGATATATATTTGGAATCAGGTGAAATTAGCACATCTTTAATGTCAGCCTGATTCATACCGAAAAAAATGGTGACAGAAACCCTTTAAAATGTAACCTTCACAGGAACCCACCCCTTTAACGTTGACCTTCACAGCAGCCCGCTCCTTTAACAGTGACCTCCACAACACCCCACCTGCCCCCCTAACAAAGACCTCCAAAGCGGCCTGGCCCCCCTTAACAGTGACCCTCCACAGCGATCTAACCCTTAATAGTGACCTTCACAGCACCCCACCTTCTTAACTGTGACCTCCACAGTGGCCTACCTCTTAACAGTGACCCCCTCACACCGCCCCTTTCACTGTGACCTCCACAGCGGCCTATCTCCTTAACAGAGACCCCATCACACTGCCCTGCCCCTTTAGCAGTGACCACTTCAGCATCCGCCCCCCTTAACAGTGACCTCCACAGCCCCCCACTCCTTAATACTAACCCCCACAGGGCCCTGCCTCCTTAAAATGTGACCTCCACAGCAGCCCACCCCCTTAACTTTGACTTTCACAGTAGCCCATTCCTTTAACAGTGATCTCCACAACACCCCACCCACCCCTTAACAAAGACCTCAACAGCGGGGCATTATTGTTTTTAATTTACAGTATATAAAACCTCACAGAATTAGTATACACTTAAGGTCATGTGAGTTATATCAGCCTCTACAACAATGTTGGCTAAGCATCGCAATCGAAATCATATTAACTCACACGTAAGCTGTCTTATATTAAGAATATACTTTGTTGCCTATAGCAACCAATCAGAGCTCATATTAATGACCTGTAGCAAAATAGAAGCTGTGCTGTGATGTGCGGACATACACACATACATAAATACACTCAGCTTTATATATTAGATATAGTCCTCTGAGGAAAGCCAGGTCTCTAGAAATGCTTATCCACTAGAGATGAGCGAGTAGTGAAATATTCGAAAGTTCGAAATTCGATTCGAATAGACCGCGAAATTCGACTATTCGACCGAATATCGAATCCCATTAAAGTCTATGGGGAAAAAATGCTCGCCACTTGGAAATCTCAATTCGACCACTTGGAGGTCACCAAGTCCACCCTGAAACCTCAGAAAAGGATGCCAACACTGCTGGAATGCAACTGGGACAGCAGGGGAAGCATGTCTGGGTGCATATAACGCACCCAAGTCGCACTATTACGCCACTATCACAGCCTCTCAACAATACAC